>JAEIGM010000697.1:0-12851 GCA_018903735.1 Drosophila cardini
GGAGCCTTTTCCGACCCTATAAAGTATATATATTCTTGATCAGCATCAACAGCCGAGACGATATAGCGATGTCCGTCTGTCCGTCTGTCTGTCTGTCCGTCTGTCCGTCCGTCTGTATGATCACCTAGATCTTTTAAACTACAAGAGCTAGAGCCACCAAATTTGGAATGAAAGTCCGTCTGCTTCGCGAGCAGATCAAGTTTATTTCAAATCTTTGCCACGCCCCTTACCGCCCCCGCAAATTGTAAAAAACTATTTTCACATCACCATAACTTGAAAACGACTAGAGCTAGGAAGACCAAATTCACACATTATGTGTATGGTACCTATCTTACTATCCTCACTAAATTTGGTCCGGATCGGACAACTATAGCCTATAGCTCCCCTAGGACAAATCGGCCGAAAATTCGTGATTTGTATGGAGGCATGAAGTTTTAGTAGAGCGACTGTAACCAAACTAACACATTATGTGTATGGTACCATTATAACTATCCTCACCAAGTTTGGTCCGGATCGGACAACTATAGCCTATAGCTCCCATAGGACAAATCGGTCGAAAATGGGTGATTTGTACGGTGACATGAAGTTTTAGTTGAGCGATTGCAACCAAACTAACACATTATGTGTATGGTACCATTATAACTGTCCTCACCAAGTTTGGTCCGGATCGGACAACTATAGCCTATAGCTCCCATAGGACAAATCGGTCGAAAATGGGTGATTTGTATGGAGACATGAAGTTTTAGTTGAGCGATTGCAACCAAACTAACACATTATGTGTATGGTACCATTATAACTATCCTCACCAAGTTTGGTCCGGATCGGACAACTATAGCCTATAGGTCCCATAGGACAAATCGTTCGAAAACTACTTATTTGTATGGTAAAACGCGCACTAGAATGAGTACGGGGTCTTTTACAGTCGGCTCGCTCGACTGTAGCCTTTCTTACTTGTCTTTTTTTAAAATTAAATTTAATTTTAAATTTAATTTCAAATTGTAAAACACGGCTTATTTTTAAAATAAGCCAAGAAAGGAAAATGTGCATTTAATTGTGTATATATTTACATACATTTGTATATAAATATGTATGTATACAAAATACATACTCCGTTTTTCTTCTTTTCCGTATGGAAAATACGGAGTCTTTTACAGTCGGCTCGCTCGACTGTAGCCTTTCTTACTTGTTAGACCCCGTACTCTAAAAAAGAGTAGAGGGGTCTATTAAGTTTGTCTGAAGCGAAATGTGCGTTACAGGCAGAAGAAGACGTGGCCGACCCCATAAAGTATATATATTCTTGATCAGCATCAACAGCCGAGACGATATAGCAATGTCCTTCTGTCCGTCCGTCCGTCCGTCCGTCTGTATGAACACCTGGATCTTTTAAACTACAAAAGCTAGAGCCACCAAATTTAGAATGAAAGTCCGTCTGCTTCGCGAGCAGATCAAGTTTATTTCAAATCTTTGCCACGCCCCTTACCGCCCCCGCAAATTGTAAAAAACTATGGTCACCTACGAAAAAATTGATGTTTTAAGCGAATATCTCAGTAACTATAGCACTTAGGAATACCATTTTTGGTGTACAGGTTGCTAGGGACAGCATTGTCATTAAAATTTTTGGACTGCCACGCCCCGTTTTCCCACAAGAATGAACTAATATTCAAACTTCAATCCCATTTTTAAGGCATTTGCACGTATCGTACGGTATTGTAATTAGACCCCGTACTCTAAAAAAGAGTAGACGGGTCTATTAAGTTTGTCTGAAGCGATATGTGCGTAACAGGCAGAAGGAGGCTTTTCCGACCCCATAAAGTATATATATTCTTGATCAGCATCAACAGCCGAGACGATATAGCAATGTCCGTCTGTCCGTCCGTCCGTCTGTCCGTCTGTCCGTCCGTCCGTCCGTCTGTATGAACACCTGGATCTTCTAAAATATAAGAGCTAGAGCCACCAAATTTAGAATGAAAGTCCGTCTGCTTCGCGAGCAGATCAAGTTTATTTCAAATCTTTGCCACGCCCCTTACCGCCCCCGCAAATTGTAAAAAACTATTTTCACATCACCTTAACTTAAAAACGACTAGAGCTAGGGAGACCAAATTCACACATTATGTGTATGGTACTATTATAACTATCCTCACCAAGTTTGGTCCGGATCGGACAACTATAGCCTATAGCTCCCATAGGACAAATCGGTCGAAAATGAGTGATTTGTATGGAGACATGAAGTTTTAGTTGAGCAATTGCAACCAAACTCACACATTATGTATATGGTACCATTATATCTATCCTCACCAAGTTTGGTCCGGATCGGACAACTATAGCCTATAGCTCCCATAGGTCAAATCAGTCGAAAATGGGTGATTTGTATGGAGACATGAAGTTTTAGTTGAGCGATTGCAACCAAACTAACACATTATGTGTATGGTACCATTATTACTATCCTCACCAAGTTTGGTCCGGATCGGACAACTATAGTTTATAGCTCCCATAGGACAAATCGGTCGAAAATGGGTGATTTGTATGGAGACATGAAGTTTTAGTTGAGCGATTGCAACCAAACTAACACATTATGTATATGGTACCATTATATCTATCCTCACCAAGTTTGGTCCGGATCGGACAACTATAGCCTATAGGTCCCATAGGTCAAATCAGTCGAAAATGGGTGATTTGTATGGAGACATGAAGTTTTAGTTGAGCGATTGCAACCAAACTAACACATTATGTGTATGGTACCATTATAACTATCCTCACCAAGTTTGGTCCGGATCGGACAACTATAGCCTATAGCTCGCATAGGACAAATCGGTCGAAAATTGTTGATTTGTATGGAAAACGCGCACAAGAAGGAGTACGGGGTCTTTTACAGTCGGCTCGCTCGACTGTAGCCTTTCTTACTTGTTTCAAATTCGTTTGGAGACAAAGTATCACAAACTATCCTGAAAGTTGCATACAAATCGGACAATAAACAAAATGTCAAAGCATGTGTGCAAGCGAGACAGAAGCATATAAACATGTGAGCGAACGTTTACGCTGCTTGTGTAGCGACAGCGCTGCTCGCGGACGATGCACGCACATGTATGCATACGATACGATAAATCATACATATATATTCAACACGATAGTAATTATAATTGCGATATGATCTCGAATGCGATATTTGCTCATTATGTGCTTATCTATAGCGTATTTGAATAAAGTTGTTGATAATATCGATATTTGATTTTATGTGATATTTTAATTAATATTGATATCGGCATTTTCTTGGCGATTTGCATCCCTATTACAAACAGATGTTTTTGTTTCGACGTGTTTTATTGCAAGTACTTTTAATTGATATACCCGAATACCGATTTTATTTAATTATCGGGAATAAATTGCAGAGAGTATTCTACGGTCGGGCGTGCTCGACTGTACTTTTCTTTCTTGTTATACCCGTTACTCGTAGAGTAAAAGGGTATATTGTATTCGTTGCAATGTATGTTACAGGGAGAAGGAGACATGGCAGACCCATAAAGTATATATATTCTTGATCAGCATGACAAGCCGAGTCGATATAGCCATGTCCGTCTGTCCGTCCGTCCGTCTGTCCGTCTGTCCGTCTGTGTGAACAAAAGGATCTCAGAGACTATAAGAGCTAGAAAGGCCCGAGTGGTCGCAAACGAAAGATAAAATGCCCAAGCAGTACAAGTTTGCTTTTGTGTTTTGACACGCCCACTTTAGGGCGTTCTATGTGCATACAAAGGTAAAAACAGGTAAAAATAGCATGTTTTAGTATAGAAAACTTTTTTGTTAGTAATGCTATCTAAACCAAATTGACACAGAAAGTACACGTTTAGGGATTACGTATACTGACCAAGTTTGATCCAAATCGGACAACTATATCATATAGCTCCCATAGGGACAATCGGTCAAAAATACGCTCCAAATATGAATTTATATGAATAACTTTTGCGTTGACCAACCAATCGAAGTGAAACTTACACAGAATATATCTGTCAATAATATAAACATATTGACTAAGTTTGATCCAAATCGGACAACTATATCATATAGCTCCCATAGGGACAATCGGTCAAAAATACGCTCCAAATATGAATTTATATGAATAACTTTTGCGTTGGCCAACCAATCGAAGTGAAACTTACACAGAATATATCTGTCAATAATATAAACATATTGACTAAGTTTCATCCAAATCGGACGACTATATCGTATAGCTCCCATAGGGACGATCGGTCAAAAATACGCTGTAAAAATGATTTTGTATGAAAATTTTCTGCGTTTCTCAAGTCATCTGAATTAAAATCAATAGGGTCGATTACCTAACATATTGTAATATTATTAATAATATATTATATTGTTAATAATATAATTAAACTGAGTAACGGGTATCCTAAAGTCGCGAGGCGACTATAGCATTCTTTCTTGTTAGACCCCGTACTCTAAAAAAGAGTAGAGGGGTCTATTAAGTTTGTCTGAAGCGAAATGTGCGTAACAGGCAGAAGGAGGCGTGGCCGACCCCATAAAGTATATATATTCTTGATCAGCATCAACAGCCGAGTCGATATAGCGATGTCCGTCTGTCCGTCTGTCTGTCTGTCTGTCTGTCCGTCCGTATGAACACCTGGATCTTCTAAACTACAAGAGCTAGAGCAGCCAAATTTGGAATGAAAGTCCGTCTATATGTCAGGCAGGTTAAGTTTATTTCAAATTTTTGCCACGCCCCCTACCGCCCCCGCAAATTGTAAAAAACTATTTTCACATCACCATAACTTGAAAACGACTAGAGCTAGAGAGACCAAATTCACACATTATGTGTATGGTACCAATATAACTATCCTCACCAAGTTTGATCCGGATCGGACAACTATAGCCTATAGCTCCCATAGGACAAATCGGTCGAAAATTGTTGATTTGTATGGAAAACGCGCACAAGAAGGAGTACGGGGTCTTTTACAGTCGGCTCGCTCGACTGTAGCCTTTCTTACTTGTTTCAAATTCGTTTGGAGACAAAGTATCACAAACTATCCTGAAAGTTGCATACAAATCGGACAATAAACAAAATGTCAAAGCATGTGTGCAAGCGAGACAGAAGCATATAAACATGTGAGCGAACGTTTACGCTGCTTGTGTAGCGACAGCGCTGCTCGCGGACGATGCACGCACATGTATGCATACGATACGATAAATCATACATATATATTCAACACGATAGTAATTATAATTGCGATATGATCTCGAATGCGATATTTGCTCATTATGTGCTTATCTATAGCGTATTTGAATAAAGTTGTTGATAATATCGATATTTGATTTTATGTGATATTTTAATTAATATTGATATCGGCATTTTCTTGGCGATTTGCATCCCTATTACAAACAGATGTTTTTGTTTCGACGTGTTTTATTGCAAGTACTTTTAATTGATATACCCGAATACCGATTTTATTTAATTATCGGGAATAAATTGCAGAGAGTATTCTACGGTCGGGCGTGCTCGACTGTACTTTTCTTTCTTGTTATACCCGTTACTCGTAGAGTAAAAGGGTATATTGTATTCGTTGCAATGTATGTAACAGGGAGAAGGAGACATGGCAGACCCCATAAAGTATATATATTCTTGATCAGCATGACAAGCCGAGTCGATATAGCCATGTCCGTCTGTCCGTCCGTCCGTCTGTCCGTCTGTCCGTCTGTGTGAACAAAAGGATCTCAGAGACTATAAGAGCTAGAAAGGCCCGAGTGGTCGCAAACGAAAGATAAAATGCCCAAGCAGTACAAGTTTGCTTTTGTGTTTTGACACGCCCACTTTAGGGCGTTCTATGTGCATACAAAGGTAAAAACAGGTAAAAATAGCATGTTTTAGTATAGAAAACTTTTTTGTTAGTAATGCTATCTAAACCAAATTGACACAGAAAGTACACGTTTAGGGATTACGTATACTGACCAAGTTTGATCCAAATCGGACAACTATATCATATAGCTCCCATAGGGACAATCGGTCAAAAATACGCTCCAAATATGAATTTATATGAATAACTTTTGCGTTGACCAACCAATCGAAGTGAAACTTACACAGAATATATCTGTCAATAATATAAACATATTGACTAAGTTTGATCCAAATCGGACAACTATATCATATAGCTCCCATAGGGACAATCGGTCAAAAATACGCTCCAAATATGAATTTATATGAATAACTTTTGCGTTGGCCAACCAATCGAAGTGAAACTTACACAGAATATATCTGTCAATAATATAAACATATTGACTAAGTTTCATCCAAATCGGACGACTATATCGTATAGCTCCCATAGGGACGATCGGTCAAAAATACGCTGTAAAAATGATTTTGTATGAAAATTTTCTGCGTTTCTCAAGTCATCTGAATTAAAATCAATAGGGGTCGATTACCTAACATATTGTAATATTATTAATAATATATTATATTGTTAATAATATAATTAAACTGAGTAACGGGTATCCTAAAGTCGCGAGGCGACTATAGCATTCTTTTCTTGTTTTTTTATTAAATGTGGATTTTTGGGGGGGGTTTTTTTTTAGACCCCCGTACTCTAAAAAAGAGTAGAGGGGTCTATTAAGTTTGTCTGAAGCGAAATGTGCGTAACAGGCAGAAGGAGGCGTGGCCGACCCCATAAAGTATATATATTCTTGATCAGCATCAACAGCCGAGTCGATATAGCGATGTCCGTCTGTCCGTCTGTCTGTCTGTCTGTCTGTCCGTCCGTATGAACACCTGGATCTTCTAAACTACAAGAGCTAGAGCAGCCAAATTTGGAATGAAAGTCCGTCTATATGTCAGGCAGGTTAAGTTTATTTCAAATTTTTGCCACGCCCCCTACCGCCCCCGCAAATTGTAAAAAACTATTTTCACATGACCATAACTTGAAAACGACTAGAGCTAGAGAGACCAAATTCACACATTATGTGTATGGTACCAATATAACTATCCTCACCAAGTTTGATCCGGATCGGACAACTATAGCCTATAGCTCCCATAGGACAAACCGGTCAAAAATAGAAAATTTGTATGAAGACATGTAGTGTTGGTTGAGCGATCGCAATCAAACTCATTATTATTATTAACAAGAAAGAAAAGTACAGTCGAGCACGCCCGACCGTAGAATACTCTCTGCATTTTATTCCCGATAATTTTAATAAAATCGGTATTCGGGTATATCAATTGAAAGTACTTGCAATAAAACACGTTGAAACAAAAACATCTGATTGTATGAATACACATGCATACACACTTAACATTATATGTATGCACGCACATATGTATGTGTGCATATGTAATACATACACAATTGGTTGACACGGCCAGCATTCGCGGGAAGCGCTGCCGCTAGCAAGCAGCGAAAACGTTCGCTCACATGTTTGTATGTTTCTATCTCGCTCGCACACATGCATTGGCATTGCGTTCAATTATCAACTTTCTTACATGTCTAGCTCTTTTGTTTATTGTCCGATTTAGATGCAACTTTCAGGATAGTTTAATATATTTTGTCTTTAAACGAATGTGAAATAACAATACTGTACGATAAGAACATATGCCTTAAAATCGGCATTGAAGTTTGCAAATTATTTTATTTC
Source organism: Drosophila cardini (assembly GCA_018903735.1). Classification (NCBI taxonomy): domain Eukaryota; kingdom Metazoa; phylum Arthropoda; class Insecta; order Diptera; family Drosophilidae; genus Drosophila; species Drosophila cardini. The sequence goes on from JAEIGM010000697.1 coordinate 7,627, forward strand.
TTGTGAGAAAAGGGGGCGTGGCAGTCCAAAATTTTTGATGACAATACAATTATACCGTCTCTAGGAACCTGCGTACCAAAATAGGTGTTCCTAAGTGCCATAGTTACTGAGATATTCGCCTAAAACATCAATTTTTTACGAGGTGTTTCTAGTCTTTTGCTCATTGTGGGCGAACGGGGCGTGGCATCGAAAAAAAAAAAAGATTCTTGTATTGACTGACTTAATATCGAGTCGATAGAGACCAAATTCAAACTTGTAGCTCTTACCATCTCTGAAATCTGTTTGTTCATACGGACAGACAGACGGACAGACAGACGGACAGACGGACATGGCTATATCGACTCGGCTTGTGATGCTGATCAAGAATATATATACTTTATGGGGTCTGCCACGCCTCCTTCTGCCTGTTACATACTTTTTTTTTTTTGCACAAACCCAATATACTCTCTCTTGCAGAGAGTATAAAAATATCCTCACCAAATTTGGTCCAAATCGGACAACAACAACATATAAAACAAATTAATCAAAAATTCTGAATTTTATGAATAAATTGTTTGTTTACACTTGCTTGCAATAAAAGATTTAACTCTACGTTTAGCTACTGCAACTTCAATAAGGAGCGTAGTCTAGGTAGTAGAGATGCGCGCTTCGTACGTCTTTGTTAGACCGGTATCCCGGGTTCGAATCCAGTCAGTAAAATATGCTATTTGTTTACTTTTTAAATTTTAATTACTTACATAAACTTCAAAGCGGAGTGTGGTTTAAGTAGTAAAGATGCCTGTTCTAATTCTTCGCACTTGTATGTTAGCCCGGGATCATGTGTTCGAGCGCCGTCAGGAGGGACGTTTTATTAATTTTTGTTATATAACAAAATAACAAAAGAATATTATATGTAAATGCAGATAGTCAAGCGATTTTAAGAGAGGGGCGTGGTGCAGCTGTTAGGGCTCTGACGCGTGTGCGTGAAGTCCGAGGTTCGAGTCCCGTCAGGGGATTATTTTAATTATTGTTTTTTTAGACCACGTACTCTAAAAAAGAGTAGAGGGGTCTATTAAGTTTGTCTGAAGCGAAATGTGCGTAACAGGCAGAAGGAGGCGTGGCCGACCCCATAAAGTATATATATTCTTGATCAGCATCAACAGCCGAGTCGATATAGCGATGTCCGTCTGTCCGTCTGTCTGTCTGTCTGTCTGTCCGTCCGTATGAACACCTGGATCTTCTAAACTACAAGAGCTAGAGCAGCCAAATTTGGAATGAAAGTCCGTCTATATGTCAGGCAGGTTAAGTTTATTTCAAATTTTTGCCACGCCCCCTACCGCCCCCGCAAATTGTAAAAAACTATTTTCACATCACCATAACTTGAAAACGACTAGAGCTAGAGAGACCAAATTCACACATTATGTGTATGGTACCAATATAACTATCCTCACCAAGTTTGATCCGGATCGGACAACTATAGCCTATAGCTCCCATAGGACAAACCGGTCAAAAATAGAAAATTTGTATGAAGACATGTAGTGTTGGTTGAGCGATCGCAATCAAACTCATTATTATTATTAACAAGAAAGAAAAGTACAGTCGAGCACGCCCGACCGTAGAATACTCTCTGCATTTTATTCCCGATCATTTTAATAAAATCGGTATTCGGGTATATCAATTGAAAGTACTTGCAATAAAACACGTTGAAACAAAAACATCTGATTGTATGAATACACATGCATACACACTTAACATTATATGTATGCACGCACATATGTATGTGTGCATATGTAATACATACACAATTGGTTGACACGGCCAGCATTCGCGGGAAGCGCTGCCGCTAGCAAGCAGCGAAAACGTTCGCTCACATGTTTGTATGTTTCTATCTCGCTCGCACACATGCATTGGCATTGCGTTCAATTATCAACTTTCTTACATGTCTAGCTCTTTTGTTTATTGTCCGATTTAGATGCAACTTTCAGGATAGTTTAATATATTTTGTCTTTAAACGAATGTGAAATAACAATACTGTACGATAAGAACATATGCCTTAAAATCGGCATTGAAGTTTGCAAATTATTTTATTTCTTGTGAGAAAAGGGGGCGTGGCAGTCCAAAATTTTTGATGACAATACAATTATACCGTCTCTAGGAACCTGCGTACCAAAATAGGTGTTCCTAAGTGCCATAGTTACTGAGATATTCGCCTAAAACATCAATTTTTTACGAGGTGTTTCTAGTCTTTTGCTCATTGTGGGCGAACGGGGCGTGGCATCGAAAAAAAAAAAGATTCTTGTATTGACTGACTTAATATCGAGTCGATAGAGACCAAATTCAAACTTGTAGCTCTTACCATCTCTGAAATCTGTTTGTTCATACGGACAGACAGACGGACAGACAGACGGACAGACGGACATGGCTATATCGACTCGGCTTGTGATGCTGATCAAGAATATATATACTTTATGGGGTCTGCCACGCCTCCTTCTGCCTGTTACATACTTTTTTTTTTGCACAAACCCAATATACTCTCTCTTGCAGAGAGTATAAAAATATCCTCACCAAATTTGGTCCAAATCGGACAACAACAACATATAAAACAAATTAATCAAAAATTCTGAATTTTATGAATAAATTGTTTGTTTACACTTGCTTGCAATAAAAGATTTAACTCTACGTTTAGCTACTGCAACTTCAATAAGGAGCGTAGTCTAGGTAGTAGAGATGCGCGCTTCGTACGTCTTTGTTAGACCGGTATCCCGGGTTCGAATCCAGTCAGTAAAATATGCTATTTGTTTACTTTTTAAATTTTAATTACTTACATAAACTTCAAAGCGGAGTGTGGTTTAAGTAGTAAAGATGCCTGTTCTAATTCTTCGCACTTGTATGTTAGCCCGGGATCATGTGTTCGAGCGCCGTCAGGAGGGACGTTTTATTAATTTTTGTTATATAACAAAATAACAAATAAATATTATATGTAAATGCAGATAGTCAAGCGATTTTAAGAGAGGGGCGTGGTGCAGCTGTTAGGGCTCTGACGCGTGTGCGTGAAGTCCGAGGTTCGAGTCCCGTCAGGGGATTATTTTAATTATATTTTTTTTTTTTATTTCAATTTAAATTTAAAATAATAATTTAGAATTGTAAAGTAATAATTTCAAATTGTAAGACATGGCTTATTTTAAAAATAAGCCAAGTAGGAAAATTGTGCATTTAATTGTATATATATTTACATACATTTGTATATAAATATGTATGTATACAAAATGTGAATCACTCCACTTTTCTTCTTTTCGTATGGAAAATGCGCACTTCTGTGAGTACGGGGTCTTTTACAGTCGGCTCTCTCGACTGTAGCCTTTCTTACTTGTTTTTTACTACGTTTGTATCTATATGAACACTTTGGTTCTTATCTGATGGGGTTTCTGTTTTCTTGAACTTGTTATACTCTCTGCAAGAGAGACTATATTAGGTTTGTGCAAAAAAAATAGTATGTAACAGGCACAAGAAGGCGTGGCCGACCCCATAAAGTATATATATTCTTGATCAGCATCACAAGCCGAGTCGATATAGCCATGTCCGTCTGTCCGTCTGTCTGTCTGTCTGTCTGTCTGTCCGTATGAACGAACAGATTTCAGAGATGGTAACAGCTACAAGTTTGAATTTAGTCACAATCGACTCGATAATAAGTCAATCATTACAAGGATCTTTTTTTTTTGATGCTACGCCCCATTCGCCCACAATAAGCAAAAAACTAGACATACCTCTTAAAAAATGGATGTTTTGGGCGAATATCTCAGTAACTATGGCACTTAGGAACACCAATTTTTTATACAGGTTCCTTGAGACGGCATAAATGCATCGTTATTAAAAATTTTGGACTGCCACGCCCCTTTTCCCCCAGGAAAAAAAAAAAATTTAAAAATTTGTGCCGATTTTAAAGCATATGTTCTTATCGTACAGTATTGTTATTTTACATTCGTTTGAAGACAAAAAATATCAAACTATCCTGAAAGTTGCATATAAATTGGACTATAAACAAAAGAGCTAGACACGTAACAAAGTTTATAATTTAACGCCATTTCACTGCATGTGTGCAAGAGAGACAAAAACAAACAAACCAACGAAAGAAAAATTTCGTTGCTAGTTGGGGGGGCGGCTGCCGGCGGTGGTGGTGGGAACAAAAAAGGTTGTTTTTTATTTAAAAAAAAAAAAAAAAATGTGTGTTTATTATAATATAAAAAAAAATTATGTGCATACATACAACCAGATGTTTTTGTTTCAACGTGTTTTGTTGCAAGTACTATTAATTGATTGTCCCCGATACCGATTTCAATAAAATGATCGTGAATAAATTGCAGAGAGTATCTTTTCTTTGCTTGTTATAGGCTTTGCAAAAAGTATGTAACAGGCAGAAGGAGGCGTGGCAGACCCCATAAAGTATATATGTTCTTGATCAGCATCACAAGCCGAGTCGATATGGCCATGTCCGTCTGTCCGTCTGTCTGTCTGTCTGTCTGTCTGTCCTGTCCGTCTGTCTGTCCGTATGAACAAACAGATTTCAGAGATGGTAAGAGCTACAAGTTTGAATTTGGTCTCTATCGACTCGATATTAAGTCAGTCAATACAAGAATCTTTTTTTTTTTCGATGCCACGCCCCATTCGCCCACAATGAGCAAAAAACTAGAAACACCTCGAAAAAAAATTGATGTTTTAAGCAAATATCTCAGTAACTATGGCACTTAGGAATACCATTTTTGGTACGTAGGTTCCTAGAGACGCCATAATTGCATTGTCATCAAAAATTTTGGACTGCCACGCCCCCTTTCCCACAAGAAATAAAATACTTTTGAAACTTCAATGCCGATTTTATGGCATATGTTCTTATCGTATAGTATTGTTATTTCACATTCATTGAAGAGAAAATATATCAAACTATCCTGAAAGTTGCATATAAATCGGACAATAAACATAAGCGCTAGACACGTAACAAAGTTTATAATTTAACGCCAATCCACTGCATGTGTACAAGCGAGACAGAAACATACAAACATGTGAACGAACGTTTTCGCTGCTTTCTAGCGGCAGCGCTGCCCGCGAATGCTGGCTGTGCCAACCAATTGTGTATGTATTACATATACACACATACATATGTGCGTGTATACATATAATGTCAAATGTATATGTGCATACATACAACCAGATGTTTTTTTTTCCACCTTGTTTTGTTGCAAGTACTATTAATT
>JAEIGM010000559.1:0-19721 GCA_018903735.1 Drosophila cardini
TAGACCTTATTTTCGAATCCTCACATTTCGGGCCTTGATCTTGGCTATCTCTGTCAAAACTCAACCGATTTTGAATCGGAATACCATTTAATTCAATAATTTTCATTTATATCGACTCTGCATCAAAATAATCTTGATTTCGTCAATTTAAAATTTTTTCATTTATTTTTTGTTTTTGCATTTTCTGGCGTTTCTAGAGGTCTTAGAGGATTTTAGACGTTATTTTCGAATCCTCACATTTCGGGCCTTGATCTTAGCTAGCTCTGTCAAAACTCAACCGATTTTGAATCGGAATACCATTTAATTCAATAATTTTCATTTATATCGACTCTGCATCAAAATAATCTTGATTTCGTAAATTTAAAATTTTTTCATTTATTTTTTGTTTTTGCATTTTCTGGCGTTTCTAGAGGTCTTAGAGGATTTTAGACGTTTTTTTCGAATCCTACATTCGGGCACATTTCGGGCCTCGATTTTAACTATCTCTGTCAAAACTCAACCGATTTAGAATCGGAATACCATTTAATTCAATAATTTTCATTAATATCGACTCTGCATCAAAATAATCTTGATTTCGTCAATTTAAAATTTTTTCATTTATTTTTTGTTTTTGCATTTTCTGGCGTTTCTAGAGGTCTTAGAGGATTTTAGACGTTATTTTCGAATCCTCACATTTCGGGCCTTGATCTTAGCTATCTCTGTCAAAACTCAACCGATTTTGAATCGGAATACCATTTAATTCAATAATTTTCATTTATATCGACTCTGCATCAAAATAATCTTGATTTCGTCAATTTAAAATTTTTTTCATTTATTTTTTTGTTTTTGCATTTTCTGGCGTTTCTAGAGGTCTTAGACGATTTTAGACGTTATTTTCGAATCCTCACATTTCGGGCCTTGATCTTAGCTATCTCTGTCGAAACTCAACCGATTTTGAATCGGAATACCATTTAATTCAATAATTTTCATTTATATCGACTCTGCATCAAAATAATCTTGATTTCGTCAATTTAAAATTTTTTAATTTATTTTTTGTTTTTGCATTTTCTGGCGTTTCTAGAGGTCTTAGAGGATTTTAGACCTTATTTTCGAATCCTCACATTTCGGGCCATGATCTTAGCTATCTCTGTCAAAACTCAACCGATTTTGAATCGGAATACCGTTTAATTCAATAATTTTCATTTATATCGACTCTGCATCAAAATAATCTTGATTTCGTCAATTTAAAATTTTTTCATTTATTTTTTGTTTTTGCATTTTCTGGCGTTTCTAGAGGTCTTAGAGGATTTTAGACCTTATTTTCGAATCCTCACATTTCGGGCCTTGATCTTAGCTATCTCTGTCAAAACTCAACCGATTTTGAATCGGGATACCATTTAATTCAATAATTTTCATTTATATCGACTCTGCATCAAAATAATATTGATTTCGTCAATTTAAATTTTTTTCATTTATTTTTTGTTTTTGCATTTTCTGGCGTTTCTAGAGGTCTTAGAGGATTTAAGACGTTATTTTCGAATCCTCACATTTCGGGCCTTGATCTTAGCTATCTCTGTCAAAACTCAACCGATTTTGAATCGGAATACCATTTAATTCAATAATTTTAATTTATATCGACTCTGCATCAAAATAATCTTCATTTCGTCAATTTAAAATTTTTTTCATTTATTTTTTGTTTTTGCATTTTCTGGCGTTTCTAGAGGTCTTAGAGGATTTTAGACCTTATTTTCGAATCCTCACATTTCGGGCCTTGATCTTAGCTATCTCTGTCAAAACTCAACCGATTTTGAATCGGAATACCATTTAATTCAATAATTTTCATTTATATCGACTCTGCATCAAAATAATCTTGATTTCGTCAATTTAAAATTTTTTCATTTATTTTTTGTTTTTGCATTTTCTGGCGTTTCTATAGGTCTTAGAGGATTTTAGACGTTATTTTCGAATCCTCACATTTCAGGCCTTGATCTTAGCTATCTCTGTCAAAACTCAACCGATTTTGAATCGGAATACCATTTAATTCAATAATTTTCATTTATATCGACTCTGCATCAAAATAATCTTCATTTCGTCAATTTAAAATTTTTTTCATTTATTTTTTGTTTTTGCATTTTCTGGCGTTTCTAGAGGTCTTAGAGGATTTTAGACCTTATTTTCGAATCCTCACATTTCGGGCCTTGATCTTAGCTATCTCTGTCAAAACTCAACCGATTTTGAATCGGAATACCATTTAATTCAATAATTTTCATTTATATCGACTCTGCATCAAAATAATCTTGATTTCGTCAATTTAAAATTTTTTCATTTATTTTTTGTTTTTGCATTTTCTGGCGTTTCTATAGGTCTTAGAGGATTTTAGACGTTATTTTCGAATCCTCACATTTCAGGCCTTGATCTTAGCTATCTCTGTCAAAACTCAACCGATTTTGAATCGGAATACCATTTAATTCAATAATTTTCATTTATATCGACTCTGCATCAAAATAATCTTGATTTCGTCAATTTAAAATTTTTTCATTTATTTTTTGTTTTTGCATTTTCTGGCGTTTCTAGAGGTCTTAGAGGATTTTAGACCTTATTTTCGAATCCTCACATTTCGGGCCTTGATCTTGGCTATCTCTGTCAAAACTCAACCGATTTTGAATCGGAATACCATTTAATTCAATAATTTTCATTTATATCGACTCTGCATCAAAATAATCTTGATTTCGTCAATTTAAAATTTTTTCATTTATTTTTTGTTTTTGCATTTTCTGGCGTTTCTAGAGGTCTTAGAGGATTTTAGACCTTATTTTCGAATCCTCACATTTCGGGCCTTGATCTTGGCTATCTCTGTCAAAACTCAACCGATTTTGAATCGGAATACCATTTAATTCAATAATTTTCATTTATATCGACTCTGCATCAAAATAATCTTGATTTCGTCAATTTAAAATTTTTTCATTTATTTTTTGTTTTTGCATTTTCTGGCGTTTCTAGAGGTCTTAGAGGATTTTAGACCTTATTTTCGAATCCTCACATTTCGGGCCTTGATCTTAGCTATCTCTGTCAAAACTCAACCGATTTTGAATCGGAATACCATTTAATTCAATAATTTTCATTTATATCGACTCTGCATCAAAATAATCTTGATTTCGTAAATTTAAAATTTTTTCATTTATTTTTTGTTTTTGCATTTTCTGGCGTTTCTAGAGGTCTTAGAGGATTTTAGACGTTATTTTCGAATCCTCACATTTCGGGCCTCGATTTTAACTATCTCTGTCAAAACTCAACCGATTTAGAATCGGAATACCATTTAATTCAATAATTTTCATTAATATCGACTCTGCATCAAAATAATCTTGATTTCGTCAATTTAAAATTTTTTCATTTATTTTTTGTTTTTGCATTTTCTGGCGTTTCTAGAGGTCTTAGAGGATTTTAGACCTTATTTTCGAATCCTCACATTTCGGGCCTTGATCTTAGCTATCTCTGTCAAAACTCAACCGATTTTGAATCGGAATACCATTTAATTCAATAATTTTCATTTATATCGACTCTGCATCAAAATAATCTTGATTTCGTAAATTTAAAATTTTTTCATTTATTTTTTGTTTTTGCATTTTCTGGCGTTTCTAGAGGTCTTAGAGGATTTTAGACGTTATTTTCGAATCCTCACATTTCGGGCCTTGATCTTAGCTATCTCTGTCAAAACTCAACCGATTTTGAATCGGAATACCGTTTAATTCAATAATTTTCATTTATATCGACTCTGCATCAAAATAATCTTGATTTCGTCAATTTAAAATTTTTTCATTTATTTTTTGTTTTTGCATTTTCTGGCGTTTCTAGAGGTCTTAGAGGATTTTAGACCTTATTTTCGAATCCTCACATTTCGGGCCTTGATCTTAGCTATCTCTGTCAAAACTCAACCGATTTTGAATCAGAATACCATTTAATTCAATAATTTTCATTTATATCGACTCTGCATCAAAATAATCTTGATTTCGTCAATTTAAAATTTTTTCATTTATTTTTTGTTTTTGCATTTTCTGGCGTTTCTAGAGGTCTTAGAGGATTTTAGACGTTATTTTCGAATCCTCACATTTCGGGCCTTGATCTTGGCTATCTCTGTCAAAACTCAACCGATTTTGAATCGGAATACCATTTAATTCAATAATTTTCATTTATATCGACTCTGCATCAAAATAATCTTGATTTCGTCAATTTAAAATTTTTTCATTTATTTTTTGTTTTTGCATTTTCTGGCGTTTCTAGAGGTCTTAGAGGATTTTAGACCTTATTTTCGAATCCTCACATTTCGGGCCTTGATCTTAGCTATCTCTGTCAAAACTCAACCGATTTTGAATCGGAATACCGTTTAATTCAATAATTTTCATTTATATCGACTCTGCATCAAAATAATCTTGATTTCGTCAATTTAAAATTTTTTCATTTATTTTTTGTTTTTGCATTTTCTGGCGTTTCTAGAGGTCTTAGAGGATTTTAGACCTTATTTTCGAATCCTCACATTTCGGGCCTTGATCTTAGCTATCTCTGTCAAAACTCAACCGATTTTGAATCAGAATACCATTTAATTCAATAATTTTCATTTATATCGACTCTGCATCAAAATAATCTTGATTTCGTCAATTTAAAATTTTTTCATTTAATTTTTTGTTTTTGCATTTTCTGGCGTTTCTAGAGGTCTTAGAGGATTTTAGACCTTATTTTCGAATCCTCACATTTCGGGCCTTGATCTTAGCTATCTCTGTCAAAACTCAACCGATTTTGAATCGGAATACCATTTAATTCAATAATTTTCATTTATATCGACTCTGCATCAAAATAATCTTGATTTCGTCAATTTAAAATTTTTTCATTTATTTTTTGTTTTTGCATTTTCTGGCGTTTCTAGAGGTCTTAGAGGATTTTAGACGTTATTTTCGAATCCTCACATTTCGGGCCTTGATCTTGGCTATCTCTGTCAAAACTCAACCGATTTTGAATCGGAATACCATTTAATTCAATAATTTTCATTTATATCGACTCTGCATCAAAATAATCTTGATTTCGTCAATTAAAAAATTTTTTCATTTATTTTTTGTTTTTGCATTTTCTGGCGTTTCTAGAGGTCTTAGAGGATTTTAGACCTTATTTTCGAATCCTCACATTTCGGGCCTTGATCTTAGCTATCTCTGTCAAAACTCAACCGATTTTGAATCGGAATACCATTTAATTCAATAATTTTCATTTATATCGACTCTGCATCAAAATAATCTTGATTTCGTCAATTTAAAATTTTTTCATTTATTTTTTGTTTTTGCATTTTCTGGCGTTTCTAGAGGTCTTAGAGGATTTTAGACGTTATTTTCGAATCCTCACATTTCGGGCCTTGATCTTAGCTATCTCTGTCAAAACTCAACCGATTTTGAATCGGAATACCATTTAATTCAATAATTTTCATTTATATCGACTCTGCATCAAAATAATCTTGATTTCGTCAATTTAAAATTTTTTCATTTATTTTTTGTTTTTGCATTTTCTGGCGTTTCTAGAGGTCTTAGAGGATTTTAGACCTTATTTTCGAATCCTCACATTTCGGGCCTTGATCTTAGCTATCTCTGTCAAAACTCAACCGATTTTGAATCGGAATACCATTTAATTCAATAATTTTCATTTATATCGACTCTGCATCAAAATAATCTTGATTTCGTCAATTTAAAATTTTTTTTTACATTTATTTTTTGTTTTTGCATTTTCTGGCGTTTCTAGAGGTCTTAGAGGATTTTAGACCTTATTTTCGAATCCTCACATTTCGGGCCTTGATCTTAGCTATCTCTGTCAAAACTCAACCGATTTTGAATCGGAATACCATTTAATTCAATAATTTTCATTTATATCGACTCTGCATCAAAATAATCTTGATTTCGTCAATTTAAAATTTTTTCATTTAGTTTTTGTTTTTGCATTTTCTGGCGTTTCTAGAGGTCTTAGAGGATTTTAGACGTTATTTTCGAATCCTCACATTTCGGGCCTTGATCTTAGCTATCTCTGTCAAAACTCAACCGATTTTGAATCGGAATACCATTTAATTCAATAATTTTCATTTATATCGACTCTGCATCAAAATAATCTTGATTTCGTCAATTTAAAATTTTTTCATTTATTTTTTGTTTTTGCATTTTCTGGCGTTTCTAGAGGTCTTAGAGGATTTTAGACGTTATTTTCGAATCCTCACATTTCGGGCCTTGATCTTAGCTATCTCTGTCAAAACTCAACCGATTTTGAATCGGAATACCATTTAATTCAATAATTTTCATTTATATCGACTCTGCATCAAAATAATCTTGATTTCGTCAATTTAAAATTTTTTCATTTATTTTTTGTTTTTGCATTTTCTGGCGTTTCTAGAGGTCTTAGAGGATTTTAGACCTTATTTTCGAATCCTCACATTTCGGGCCTTGATCTTAGCTATCTCTGTCAAAACTCAACCGATTTTGAATCGGAATACCATTTAATTCAATAATTTTCATTTATATCGACTCTGCATCAAAATAATCTTGGTTTCGTCAATTTAAAATTTTTTCATTTATTTTTTGTTTTTGCATTTTCTGGCGTTTCTAGAGGTCTTAGAGGATTTTAGACCTTATTTTCGAATCCTCACATTTCGGGCCTTGATCTTAGCTATCTCTGTCAAAACTCAACCGATTTTGAATCGGAATACCATTTAATTCAATAATTTTCATTTATATCGACTCTGCATCAAAATAATCTTGATTTCGTCAATTTAAAATTTTTTCATTTATTTTTTGTTTTTGCATTTTCTGGCGTTTCTAGAGGTCTTAGAGGATTTTAGACGTTATTTTCGAATCCTCACATTTCGGGCCTTGATCTTAGCTATCTCTGTCAAAACTCAACCGATTTTGAATCGGAATACCGTTTAATTCAATAATTTTCATTTATATCGACTCTGCATCAAAATAATCTTGATTTCGTCAATTTAAAATTTTTTCATTTATTTTTTGTTTTTGCATTTTCTGGCGTTTCTAGAGGTCTTAGAGGATTTTAGACCTTATTTTCGAATCCTCACATTTCGGGCCTTGATCTTAGCTATCTCTGTCAAAACTCAACCGATTTTGAATCGGAATACCATTTAATTCAATAATTTTCATTTATATCGACTCTGCATCAAAATAATCTTGATTTCGTCAATTTAAAATTTTTTCATTTATTTTTTGTTTTTGCATTTTCTGGCGTTTCTAGAGGTCTTAGAGGATTTTAGACCCTATTTTCGAATCCTCACATTTCGGGCCTTGATCTAAGCTATCTCTGTCAAAACTCAACCGATTTTGAATCGGAATACCATTTAATTCAATAATTTTCATTTATATCGACTCTGCATCAAAATAATCTTGATTTCGTCAATTTAAAATTTTTTCATTTATTTTTTGTTTTTGCATTTTCTGGCGTTTCTAGAGGTCTTAGAGGATTTTAGACGTTATTTTCGAATCCTCACATTTCGGGCCTTGATCTTAGCTATCTCTGTCAAAACTCAACCGATTTTGAATCGGAATACCGTTTAATTCAATAATTTTCATTTATATCGACTCTGCATCAAAATAATCTTGATTTCGTCAATTTAAAATTTTTTCATTTATTTTTTGTTTTTGCATTTTCTGGCGTTTCTAGAGGTCTTAGAGGATTTTAGACGTTATTTTCGAATCCTCACATTTCGGGCCTTGATCTTAGCTATCTCTGTCAAAACTCAACCGATTTTGAATCGGAATACCATTTAATTCAATAATTTTCATTTATATCGACTCTGCATCAAAATAATCTTGATTTCGTCAATTTAAAATTTTTTTCATTTATTTTTTGTTTTTGCATTTTCTGGCGTTTCTAGAGGTCTTAGACGATTTTAGACGTTATTTTCGAATCCTCACATTTCGGGCCTTGATCTTAGCTATCTCTGTCAAAACTCAACCGATTTTGAATCGGAATACCATTTAATTCAATAATTTTCATTTATATCGACTCTGCATCAAAATAATCTTGATTTCGTCAATTTAAAATTTTTTCATTTAGTTTTTGTTTTTGCATTTTCTGGCGTTTCTAGAGGTCTTAGAGGATTTTAGACGTTATTTTCGAATCCTCACATTTCGGGCCTTGATCTTAGCTATCTCTGTCAAAACTCAACCGATTTTGAATCGGAATACCATTTAATTCAATAATTTTCATTTATATCGACTCTGCATCAAAATAATCTTGATTTCGTCAATTTAAAATTTTTTCATTTATTTTTTGTTTTTGCATTTTCTGGCGTTTCTAGAGGTCTTAGAGGATTTTAGACGTTATTTTCGAATCCTCACATTTCGGGCATTGATCTTAGCTATCTCTGTCAAAACTCAACCGATTTTGAATCGGAATACCATTTAATTCAATAATTTTCATTTATATCGACTCTGCATCAAAATAATCTTGATTTCGTCAATTTAAAATTTTTTCATTTATTTTTTGTTTTTGCATTTTCTGGCGTTTCTAGAGGTCTTAGAGGATTTTAGACGTTATTTTCGAATCCTCACATTTCGGGCCTTGATCTTAGCTATCTCTGTCAAAACTCAACCGATTTTGAATCGGAATACCATTTAATTCAATAATTTTCATTTATATCGACTCTGCATCAAAATAATCTTGATTTCGTCAATTTAAAATTTTTTCATTTATTTTTTGTTTTTGCATTTTCTGGCGTTTCTAGAGGTCTTAGACGATTTTAGACGTTATTTTCGAATCCTCACATTTCGGGCCTTGATCTTAGCTATCTCTGTCAAAACTCAACCGATTTTGAATCGGAATACCATTTAATTCAATAATTTTCATTTATATCGACTCTGCATCAAAATAATCTTGATTTCGTCAATTTAAAATTTTTTCATTTATTTTTTGTTTTTGCATTTTCTGGCGTTTCTAGAGGTCTTAGAGGATTTTAGACGTTATTTTCGAATCCTCACATTTCGGGCATTGATCTTAGCTATCTCTGTCAAAACTCAACCGATTTTGAATCGGAATACCATTTAATTCAATAATTTTCATTTATATCGACTCTGCATCAAAATAATCTTGATTTCGTCAATTTAAAATTTTTTCATTTATTTTTTGTTTTTGCATTTTCTGGCGTTTCTAGAGGTCTTAGAGGATTTTAGACCTTATTTTCGAATCCTCACATTTCGGGCCTTGATCTTAGCTATCTCTGTCAAAACTCAACCGATTTTGAATCGGAATACCATTTAATTCAATAATTTTCATTTATATCGACTCTGCATCAAAATAATCTTGATTTCGTCAATTTAAAATTTTTTCATTTATTTTTTGTTTTTGCATTTTCTGGCGTTTCTAGAGGTCTTAGAGGATTTTAGACGTTATTTTCGAATCCTCACATTTCGGGCCTTGATCTTAGCTATCTCTGTCAAAACTCAACCGATTTTGAATCGGAATACCATTTAATTCAATAATTTTCATTTATATCGACTCTGCATCAAAATAATCTTGATTTCGTCAATTTAAAATTTTTTCATTTATTTTTTGTTTTTGCATTTTCTGGCGTTTCTAGAGGTCTTAGAGGATTTTAGACGTTATTTTCGAATCCTCACATTTCGGGCCTTGATCTTAGCTATCTCTGTCAAAACTCAACCGATTTTGAATCGGAATACCATTTAATTCAATAATTTTCATTTATATCGACTCTGCATCAAAATAATCTTGATTTCGTCAATTTAAAATTTTTTCATTTATTTTTTGTTTTTGCATTTTCTGGCGTTTCTAGAGGTCTTAGAGGATTTTAGACGTTATTTTCGAATCCTCACATTTCGGGCCTTGATCTTAGCTATCTCTGTCAAAACTCAACCGATTTTGAATCGGAATACCATTTAATTCAATAATTTTCATTTATATCGACTCTGCATCAAAATAATCTTGATTTCGTCAATTTAAAATTTTTTCATTTATTTTTTGTTTTTGCATTTTCTGGCGTTTCTAGAGGTCTTAGAGGATTTTAGACGTTATTTTCGAATCCTCACATTTCGGGCCTTGATCTTAGCTATCTCTGTCAAAACTCAACCGATTTTGAATCGGAATACCATTTAATTCAATAATTTTCATTTATATCGACTCTGCATCAAAATAATCTTGATTTCGTCAATTTAAAATTTTTTCATTTATTTTTTGTTTTTGCATTTTCTGGCGTTTCTAGAGGTCTTAGAGGATTTTAGACGTTATTTTCGAATCCTCACATTTCGGGCCTTGATCTTAGCTATCTCTGTCAAAACTCAACCGATTTTGAATCGGAATACCATTTAATTCAATAATTTTCATTTATATCGACTCTGCATCAAAATAATCTTGATTTCGTCAATTTAAAATTTTTTCATTTATTTTTTGTTTTTGCATTTTCTGGCGTTTCTAGAGGTCTTAGAGGATTTTAGACGTTATTTTCGAATCCTCACATTTCGGGCATTGATCTTAGCTATCTCTGTCAAAACTCAACCGATTTTGAATCGGAATACCATTTAATTCAATAATTTTCATTTATATCGACTCTGCATCAAAATAATCTTGATTTCGTCAATTTAAAATTTTTTCATTTATTTTTTGTTTTTGCATTTTCTGGCGTTTCTAGAGGTCTTAGAGGATTTTAGACGTTATTTTCGAATCCTCACATTTCGGGCCTTGATCTTAGCTATCTCTGTCAAAACTCAACCGATTTTGAATCGGAATACCATTTAATTCAATAATTTTCATTTATATCGACTCTGCATCAAAATAATCTTGATTTCGTCAATTTAAAATTTTTTCATTTATTTTTTGTTTTTGCATTTTCTGGCGTTTCTAGAGGTCTTAGACGATTTTAGACGTTATTTTCGAATCCTCACATTTCGGGCCTTGATCTTAGCTATCTCTGTCAAAACTCAACCGATTTTGAATCGGAATACCATTTAATTCAATAATTTTCATTTATATCGACTCTGCATCAAAATAATCTTGATTTCGTCAATTTAAAATTTTTTCATTTATTTTTTGTTTTTGCATTTTCTGGCGTTTCTAGAGGTCTTAGAGGATTTTAGACGTTATTTTCGAATCCTCACATTTCGGGCATTGATTTTATCTATCTCTGTCAAAACTCTACCGATTTTGAATCGGAATACCATTTAATTCAATAATTTTCATTTATATCGACTCTGCATCAAAATAATCTTGATTTCGTCAATTTAAAATTTTTTCATTTATTTTTTGTTTTTGCATTTTCTGGCGTTTCTAGAGGTCTTAGAGGATTTTAGACCTTATTTTCGAATCCTCACATTTCGGGCCTTGATCTTAGCTATCTCTGTCAAAACTCAACCGATTTTGAATCGGAATACCATTTAATTCAATAATTTTCATTTATATCGACTCTGCATCAAAATAATCTTGATTTCGTCAATTTAAAATTTTTTCATTTATTTTTTGTTTTTGCATTTTCTGGCGTTTCTAGAGGTCTTAGAGGATTTTAGACGTTATTTTCGAATCCTCACATTTCGGGCCTTGATCTTAGCTATCTCTGTCAAAACTCAACCGATTTTGAATCGGAATACCATTTAATTCAATAATTTTCATTTATATCGACTCTGCATCAAAATAATCTTGATTTCGTCAATTTAAAATTTTTTCATTTATTTTTTGTTTTTGCATTTTCTGGCGTTTTTAGAGGTCTTAGAGGATTTTAGACGTTATTTTCGAATCCTCACATTTCGGGCCTTGATCTTAGCTATCTCTGTCAAAACTCAACCGATTTTGAATCGGAATACCATTTAATTCAATAATTTTCATTTATATCGACTCTGCATCAAAATAATCTTGATTTCGTCAATTTAAAATTTTTTCATTTATTTTTTGTTTTTGCATTTTCTGGCGTTTCTAGAGGTCTTAGAGGATTTTAGACGTTATTTTCGAATCCTCACATTTCGGGCCTTGATCTTAGCTATCTCTGTCAAAACTCAACCGATTTTGAATCGGAATACCATTTAATTCAATAATTTTCATTTATATCGACTCTGCATCAAAATAATCTTGATTTCGTCAATTTAAAATTTTTTCATTTATTTTTTGTTTTTGCATTTTCTGGCGTTTCTAGAGGTCTTAGAGGATTTTAGACGTTATTTTCGAATCCTCACATTTCGGGCCTTGATCTTAGCTATCTCTGTCAAAACTCAACCGATTTTGAATCGGAATACCGTTTAATTCAATAATTTTCATTTATATCGACTCTGCATCAAAATAATCTTGATTTCGTCAATTTAAAATTTTTTCATTTATTTTTTGTTTTTGCATTTTCTGGCGTTTCTAGAGGTCTTAGAGGATTTTAGACGTTATTTTCGAATCCTCACATTTCGGGCCTTGATCTTAGCTATCTCTGTCAAAACTCAACCGATTTTGAATCGGAATACCATTTAATTCAATAATTTTCATTTATATCGACTCTGCATCAAAATAATCTTGATTTCGTCAATTTAAAATTTTTTCATTTATTTTTTGTTTTTGCATTTTCTGGCGTTTCTAGAGGTCTTAGACGATTTTAGACGTTATTTTCGAATCCTCACATTTCGGGCCTTGATCTTAGCTATCTCTGTCAAAACTCAACCGATTTTGAATCGGAATACCGTTTAATTCAATAATTTTCATTTATATCGACTCTGCATCAAAATAATCTTGATTTCGTCAATTTAAAATTTTTTCATTTATTTTTTGTTTTTGCATTTTCTGGCGTTTCTAGAGGTCTTAGAGGATTTTAGACGTTATTTTCGAATCCTCACATTTCGGGCCTTGATCTTAGCTATCTCTGTCAAAACTCAACCGATTTTGAATCGGAATACCATTTAATTCAATAATTTTCATTTATATCGACTCTGCATCAAAATAATCTTGATTTCGTCAATTTAAAATTTTTTCATTTATTTTTTGTTTTTGCATTTTCTGGCGTTTCTAGAGGTCTTAGACGATTTTAGACGTTATTTTCGAATCCTCACATTTCGGGCCTTGATCTTAGCTATCTCTGTCAAAACTCAACCGATTTTGAATCGGAATACCATTTAATTCAATAATTTTCATTTATATCGACTCTGCATCAAAATAATCTTGATTTCGTCAATTTAAAATTTTTTCATTTATTTTTTGTTTTTGCATTTTCTGGCGTTTCTAGAGGTCTTAGAGGATTTTAGACCTTATTTTCGAATCCTCACATTTCGGGCCTTGATCTTAGCTATCTCTGTCAAAACTCAACCGATTTTGAATCGGAATACCATTTAATTCAATAATTTTCATTTATATCGACTCTGCATCAAAATAATCTTGATTTCGTCAATTTAAAATTTTTTCATTTATTTTTTGTTTTTGCATTTTCTGGCGTTTCTAGAGGTCTTAGACGATTTTAGACGTTATTTTCGAATCCTCACATTTCAGGCCTTGATCTTAGCTATCTCTGTCAAAACTCAACCGATTTTGAATCGGAATACCATTTAATTCAATAATTTTCATTTATATCGACTCTGCATCAAAATAATCTTGATTTCGTCAATTTAAAATTTTTTCATTTATTTTTTGTTTTTGCATTTTCTGGCGTTTCTAGAGGTCTTAGACGATTTTAGACGTTATTTTCGAATCCTCACATTTCAGGCCTTGATCTTAGCTATCTCTGTCAAAACTCAACCGATTTTGAATCAGAATACCATTTAATTCAATAATTTTCATTTATATCGACTCTGCATCAAAATAATCTTGATATCGTCAATTTAAAATTTTTTCATTTATTTTTTGTTTTTGCATTTTCTGGCGTTTCTAGAGGTCTTAGAGGATTTTAGACGTTATTTTCGAATCCTCACATTTCGGGCCTTGATCTTGGCTATCTCTGTCAAAACTCAACCGATTTTGAATCGGAATACCATTTAATTCAATAATTTTCATTTATATCGACTCTGCATCAAAATAATCTTGATTTCGTCAATTTAAAATTTTTTCATTTATTTTTTGTTTTTGCATTTTCTGGCGTTTCTAGAGGTCTTAGAGGATTTTAGACGTTATTTTCGAATCCTCACATTTCGGGCCTTGATCTTAGCTATCTCTGTCAAAACTCAACCGATTTTGAATCGGAATACCATTTAATTCAATAATTTTCATTTATATCGACTCTGCATCAAAATAATCTTGATTTCGTCAATTTAAAATTTTTTCATTTATTTTTTGTTTTTGCATTTTCTGGCGTTTCTAGAGGTCTTAGACGATTTTAGACGTTATTTTCGAATCCTCACATTTCGGGCCTTGATCTTAGCTATCTCTGTCAAAACTCAACCGATTTTGAATCGGAATACCATTTAATTCAATAATTTTCATTTATATCGACTCTGCATCAAAATAATCTTGATTTCGTCAATTTAAAATTTTTTCATTTATTTTTTGTTTTTGCATTTTCTGGCGTTTCTAGAGGTCTTAGAGGATTTTAGACCTTATTTTCGAATCCTCACATTTCGGGCCTTGATCTTAGCTATCTCTGTCAAAACTCAACCGATTTTGAATCGGAATACCATTTAATTCAATAATTTTCATTTATATCGACTCTGCATCAAAATAATCTTGATTTCGTCAATTTAAAATTTTTTCATTTATTTTTTGTTTTTGCATTTTCTGGCGTTTCTAGAGGTCTTAGACGATTTTAGACGTTATTTTCGAATCCTCACATTTCGGGCCTTGATCTTAGCTATCTCTGTCAAAACTCAACCGATTTTGAATCGGAATACCATTTAATTCAATAATTTTCATTTATATCGACTCTGCATCAAAATAATCTTGATTTCGTCAATTTAAAATTTTTTCATTTATTTTTTGTTTTTGCATTTTCTGGCGTTTCTAGAGGTCTTAGACGATTTTAGACGTTATTTTCGAATCCTCACATTTCAGGCCTTGATCTTAGCTATCTCTGTCAAAACTCAACCGATTTTGAATCAGAATACCATTTAATTCAATAATTTTCATTTATATCGACTCTGCATCAAAATAATCTTGATATCGTCAATTTAAAATTTTTTCATTTATTTTTTGTTTTTGCATTTTCTGGCGTTTCTAGAGGTCTTAGAGGATTTTAGACCTTATTTTCGAATCCTCACATTTCGGGCCTTGATCTTAGCTATCTCTGTCAAAACTCAACCGATTTTGAATCGGAATACCATTTAATTCAATAATTTTCATTTATATCGACTCTGCATCAAAATAATCTTGATTTCGTCAATTTAAAATTTTTTCATTTATTTTTTGTTTTTGCATTTTCTGGCGTTTCTAGAGGTCTTAGAGGATTTTAGACGTTATTTTCGAATCCTCACATTTCGGGCCTTGATTTTAGCTATCTCTGTCAAAACTCAACCGATTTTGAATCAGAATACCATTTAATTCAATAATTTTCATTTATATCGACTCTGCATCAAAATAATCTTGATTTCGTCAATTTAAAATTTTTTCATTTATTTTTTGTTTTTGCATTTTCTGGCGTTTCTAGAGGTCTTAGACGATTTTAGACGTTATTTTCGAATCCTCACATTTCAGGCCTTGATCTTAGCTATCTCTGTCAAAACTCAACCGATTTTGAATCAGAATACCATTTAATTCAATAATTTTCATTTATATCGACTCTGCATCAAAATAATCTTGATATCGTCAATTTAAAATTTTTTCATTTATTTTTTGTTTTTGCATTTTCTGGCGTTTCTAGAGGTCTTAGAGGATTTTAGACCTTATTTTCGAATCCTCACATTTCGGGCCTTGATCTTAGCTATCTCTGTCAAAACTCAACCGATTTTGAATCGGAATACCATTTAATTCAATAATTTTCATTTATATCGACTCTGCATCAAAATAATCTTGATTTCGTCAATTTAAAATTTTTTCATTTATTTTTTGTTTTTGCATTTTCTGGCGTTTCTAGAGGTCTTAGAGGATTTTAGACCTTATTTTCGAATCCTCACATTTCGGGCCTTGATCTTAGCTATCTCTGTCAAAACTCAACCGATTTTGAATCGGAATACCATTTAATTCAATAATTTTCATTTATATCGACTCTGCATCAAAATAATCTTGATTTCGTCAATTTAAAATTTTTTCATTTATTTTTTGTTTTTGCATTTTCTGGCGTTTCTAGAGGTCTTAGACGATTTTAGACGTTATTTTCGAATCCTCACATTTCAGGCCTTGATCTTAGCTATCTCTGTCAAAACTCAACCGATTTTGAATCGGAATACCATTTAATTCAATAATTTTCATTTATATCGACTCTGCATCAAAATAATCTTGATTTCGTCAATTTAAAATTTTTTCATTTATTTTTTGTTTTTGCATTTTCTGGCGTTTCTAGAGGTCTTAGACGATTTTAGACGTTATTTTCGAATCCTCACATTTCGGGCCTTGATCTTAGCTATCTCTGTCAAAACTCAACCGATTTTGAATCGGAATACCATTTAATTCAATAATTTTCATTTATATCGACTCTGCATCAAAATAATCTTGATATCGTCAATTTAAAATTTTTTCATTTATTTTTTGTTTTTGCATTTTCTGGCGTTTCTAGAGGTCTTAGAGGATTTTAGACCTTATTTTCGAATCCTCACATTTCGGGCCTTGATCTTGGCTATCTCTGTCAAAACTCAACCGATTTTGAATCGGAATACCATTTAATTCAATAATTTTCATTTATATCGACTCTGCATCAAAATAATCTTGATTTCGTCAATTTAAAATTTTTTCATTTATTTTTTGTTTTTGCATTTTCTGGCGTTTCTAGAGGTCTTAGAGGATTTTAGACATTATTTTCGAATTTTCACATTTCGGGCCTTGATTTTATCTATCTCTGTCAAAACTCAACCGATTTTGAATCAGAATACCATTTAATTCAATAATTTTCATTTATATCGACTCTGCATCAAAATAATCTTGATTTCGTCAATTTAAAATTTTTTCATTTATTTTTTGTTTTTGCATTTTCTGGCGTTTCTAGAGGTCTTAGACGATTTTAGACGTTATTTTCGAATCCTCACATTTCAGGCCTTGATCTTAGCTATCTCTGTCAAAACTCAACCGATTTTGAATCAGAATACCATTTAATTCAATAATTTTCATTTATATCGACTCTGCATCAAAATAATCTTGATATCGTCAATTTAAAATTTTTTCATTTATTTTTTGTTTTTGCATTTTCTGGCGTTTCTAGAGGTCTTAGAGGATTTTAGACCTTATTTTCGATTCCTCACATTTCGGGCCTTGATCTTGGCTATCTCTGTCAAAACTCAACCGATTTTGAATCGGAATACCATTTAATTCAATAATTTTCATTTATATCGACTCTGCATCAAAATAATCTTGATTTCGTCAATTTAAAATTTTTTCATTTATTTTTTGTTTTTGCATTTTCTGGCGTTTCTAGAGGTCTTAGAGGATTTTAGACGTTATTTTCGAATCCTCACATTTCGGGCCTTGATCTTAGCTATCTCTGTCAAAACTCAACCGATTTTGAATCGGAATACCATTTAATTCAATAATTTTCATTTATATCGACTCTGCATCAAAATAATCTTGATTTCGTCAATTTAAAATTTTTTCATTTATTTTTTGTTTTTGCATTTTCTGGCGTTTCTAGAGGTCTTAGACGATTTTAGACGTTATTTTCGAATCCTCACATTTCGGGCCTTGATCTTAGCTATCTCTGTCGAAACTCAACCGATTTTGAATCGGAATACCATTTAATTCAATAATTTTCATTTATATCGACTCTGCATCAAAATAATCTTGATTTCGTCAATTTAAAATTTTTTCATTTATTTTTTGTTTTTGCATTTTCTGGCGTTTCTAGAGGTCTTAGAGGATTTTAGACGTTATTTTCGAATCCTCACATTTCGGGCCTTGATTTTATCTATCTCTGTCAAAACTCTACCGATTTTGAATCGGAATACCATTTAATTCAATAATTTTCATTAATATCGACTCTGCATCAAAATAATCTTGATTTCGTCAATTTAAAATTTTTTCATTTATTTTTTGTTTTTGCATTTTCTGGCGTTTCTAGAGGTCTTAGACGATTTTAGACGTTATTTTCGAATCCTCACATTTCAGGCCTTGATCTTAGCTATCTCTGTCAAAACTCAACCGATTTTGAATCAAAATACCATTTAATTCAATAATTTTCATTTATATCGACTCTGCATCAAAATAATCTTGATTTCGTCAATTTAAAATTTTTTCATTTATTTTTTGTTTTTGCATTTTCTGGCGTTTCTAGAGGTCTTAGAGGATTTTAGACGTTATTTTCGAATCCTCACATTTCGGGCCTTGATCTTGGCTATCTCTGTCAAAACTCAACCGATTTTGAATCGGAATACCATTTAATTCAATAATTTTCATTTATATCGACTCTGCATCAAAATAATCTTGATTTCGTCAATTTACAATTTTTTCATTTATTTTTTGTTTTTGCATTTTCTGGCGTTTCTAGAGGTCTTAGACGATTTTAGACGTTATTTTCGAATCCTCACATTTCGGGCCTTGATCTTAGCTATCTCTGTCAAAACTCAACCGATTTTGAATCGGAATACCATTTAATTCAATAATTTTCATTTATATCGACTCTGCATCAAAATAATCTTGATTTCGTCAATTTAAAATGTTTTCATTTATTTTTTGTTTTTGCATTTTCTGGCGTTTCTAGAGGTCTTAGAGGATTTTAGACGTTATTTTCGAATCCTCACATTTCGGGCCTTGATTTTATCTATCTCTGTCAAAACTCTACCGATTTTGAATCGGAATACCATTTAATTCAATAATTTTCATTAATATCGACTCTGCATCAAAATAATCTTGATTTCGTCAATTTAAAATTTTTTCATTTATTTTTTGTTTTTGCATTTTCTGGCGTTTCTAGAGGTCTTAGAGGATTTTAGACGTTATTTTCGAATCCTCACATTTCGGGCCTTGATTTTATCTATCTCTGTCAAAACTCTACCGATTTTGAATCGGAATACCATTTAATTCAATAATTTTCATTAATATCGACTCTGCATCAAAATAATCTTGATTTCGTCAATTTAAAATTTTTTCATTTATTTTTTGTTTTTGCATTTTCTGGCGTTTCTAGAGGTCTTAGACGATTTTAGGCGTTATTTTCGAATCCTCACATTTCAGGCCTTGATCTTAGCTATCTCTGTCAAAACTCAACCGATTTTGGATCAGAATACCGTTTAATTCAATAATTTTCATTTATATCGACTCTGCATCAAAATAATCTTGATTTCGTCAATTTAAAATTTTTTCATTTATTTTTTGTTTTTGCATTTTCTGGCGTTTCTAGAGGTCTTAGACGATTTTAGACGTTATTTTCGAATCCTCACATTTCGGGCCTTGATCTTAGCTATCTCTGTCAAAACTCAACCGATTTTGAATCGGAATACCATTTAATTCAATAATTTTCATTTATATCGACTCTGCATCAAAATAATCTTGATTTCGTCAATTTAAAATTTTTTCATTTATTTTTTGTTTTTGCATTTTCTGGCGTTTCTAGAGGTCTTAGAGGATTTTAGACGTTATTTTCGAATCCTCACATTTCGGGCCTTGATTTTATCTATCTCTGTCAAAACTCTACCGATTTTGAATCAGAATACCATTTAATTTAATAATTTTCA
>JAEIGM010000346.1:0-36800 GCA_018903735.1 Drosophila cardini
TATTAGCTTAAGAGCTCTGCGCAAATGTAAGCGCAGCAGCAGTAGTCAGTTTCGTTTTCGTTGTCGTATCGATCGCTTGCGTTAGCCACCAATTCCCTTTTCGTCAACCGCTGTCCCATAGTTTAATAATAAAATTGTAATAATTCTTGAATTGCAATCGCGTTATTATTTTGTGTATTTTTCGATTTTTCACTCATCTAAATCGGACTATAATATCATACAGCATCCATAGGAACCACTGGTAACTGAATCCAATGAACGCAACATGCATGACTGCAAGGGTATTTAATCATCGGCGAGCCGAAGATAACCTTTCTTTCTTGTTTTATAAATAATTTGTTTTTATTTCACAAATTTTATTTTATTTTATTGTTTCGTTTTCTCGGATGATATCCAGAGTTTCCACAATAATTATTTTTTTTTTTTTTAAAGTGGTATATTTTGCACAGTTTTTTCTATTGTTTCGTTTGCTTAGATTAGATCTAAAGTTTCCACAATAGTTGTTTCTGCACTTTTTTTTTACACACAATTCTTTTATTGTTTCGTTAACTTTGATGCACTATCAATGTTTCCACAATAATTTTCGAATAGTTGTTATTTATTTTGAGCACACAATTCTTTTATTGCTTCGTTATCTTGGATAAATCCAAAGTTTCCACAATAATTTTCGATCTGTGGCTACTTGAGTACCGGCTGCGCCAATTATGTATTAAAGCGTTTTTATTTAAGCGAAATACATCTGAGTGATTTGAGTGCAAAAATACAACTGATTTCTTATACAACTATTGGTGCCGATTCAATCTCGGTTGTCGTCTTATTTAATTCTAGGTGTTTACATTATGCAGCGAGAGCTACACCAAAGTGTTTATGTTTACATTTTGTGGTGTGGACTATGCTGGGCTATTGTACATTCTGTTTACATTTATGTTCAATTGAGTTAAGGGCTGTCAACTATTCTTTTTACGCCTTTGGCTAATGGAATGCATAACTGTCAAATATTCTTATGACACTTTTGGTGTCTGTTTTTTTTACATTAAAGTGGACTGTAAACCTTTTAATTCAGCTGAAAGTCTGGGATGGGATGCTAAAGGCATAACTCGCGTCTGCCAATAACAAGTAAGTTGGCGGCCACGTGCCGATAGGATTCCGTTAGGCGGTGCAGTAGGGCACCGTAGGGAACAGCTGTAACAATTAGCATAAGAATAAAGGATTGTATTGAAGATAACTGGAGTGCTTTCTTTCTGCTCTCTATACTAACTCTAACTACTTTCCTAGTAGATAGGCGAGGGTCTCTTCCCGCCTGCCGTGGGACTATCCCGGCGCATTGATACCTTTCCCCAGTAGATAGGCGTGGGTCTTTTCCCGCCTGCCGTGGGACTATCTCGGCACGTTGTTCTTGCTCTTTCTCACATTTCCCGCACCCGACCTGCAGCGTCATTGCATTAAATAAATTTTCTTGCAAAGAGCGACCCTGGGCAGACTGAGATCTGTACCCCGGCTGGGAAACGTCTTTACAACATATAATATGTGAATTTGATCCTGATAGCTTAAGTTGTTTCCAAGTTATGGAGATATTAAAATAGTTTTGCAGAGCTTGCTCACAATGTCGTTCGTAGTGTCTGCTTTCAACGGGGTGTACACGAGCGTTGGCAACGCGCGTTGCATGCAAACACTGTTCGAGTACAATGTGGACCTTCTGGTACAATATAATGGTATTCGGACCATGGTGTGCCATTAGTGTCTTTTTATCTTTGGCAGGGAAATAACCTTCATTGTTTAACGAAAAGACGCATATAAGTGCACTTAGGGAAAGCGCACAATTATTTTGTACTATAAGTGCAGCAATATTATCAAAATTATTTGAAACAATCTCGATATTAGAAAATAAGTATTTCTTTCACTTCAGTTTCACTGTGATGCGAAAATTGCCAAACAGGAAATAGAACGATCTCTGGCATCCTTGTATTCACCTTGATCGATTTATCGTTTGCAAATTTTCGGAGTGAATGGCAGTTATGCAGTTGCCACTTAGATAATATCATCAATCAATATATCGACATCGCGTACACTGAAAACTGATATTAAATATCGAATGCATACGATATTTGGTATTTGGAAATTCATCAACAATATAAAAATACAATATGATTATTTACAAAGTCAAATCACAAATATTCACACCACAGGTTTGATTACAGCGAACTAGCGAAGGTAAAAGCTGAAAGGAGTGAAATAGTTACCGAATTTCTTTTGCGTGGAAAGATCCTTATTCTTCCCGTTAAAATCTTCCAGCAAGTAGAATGAATTTCCATACTTTTTCTCAATTCGAGCTTCGATCTCGATAGGTGCTAACTTGGCATTAAAATTTGTCGCTGAATTTGGATACTTTGTTGTTTTGCAGATGTCACAACTGTGAAAGAACGGGCAGTACGATAATAATACTCCCACTATTTAATAACTGAACTTTCGAATTTATTTAGTAAATTCATATTACTGACGATTAATGTAATATACAGATAAAGATTAAGTTATGTCAGAAAGTTGTCAGATCGGTAGGAGCGAACCCCAAGGTTGTCTACGCTCACAGTCGGCTATCCTGAACTTTCGAGGCGACCTCGCTCTAACCATTCTGTTGATTATTTTCAGGCGGCTCGTCGGGATCATCGGGAGGCAACTGACACCATGTCTTGAGCTTGTTCGACGAGTATACAGATTTGTAGTGTTGTTGGGTGCGTTGCGAGTGTGGTAGATCTTCTATCACATAGCGATCCTTGGGCAGCACTTGTGTTACCACAAACGGTCCCTAATAGCGTGGTTCCAGCTTGCGTGACATGCCAGTGCTTGCGGGTTTGTTTGCTGCTAGTACTATATCGCCGTTTTTGCAGCCTTTGGTCCCTGGCGTCATAGCGAAGCTTTGAATTAGCTCTTTGATTACCTATACGGTGTGCGGTTATTTGACGTGGCTCATATCCATAGAGAAGCTGAAACGTAATACAACCAGTCGTTTTGTTTTCCATCATATTCAATTGTGTTTGAAGCAACTTATCATCCAAACGTTGCTCGTTATCGGTCAATGGCAAAATCATGTTTTTTGACTCGTGGTGTACGGACAGCATTTCGGATATTTTTAAACCCTTTACTCTAAAAAAGAGTAGAGGGGCTGCGATGATGACCAATGCGTTCAGGAAGCCGCAGCGGCAGACCACGGAGAAAAGCCCCAAGGAAGTAAACAGCTTGGGTACAATCACTGCAGACCAGGGGCCGGACAAGAAAATCATCGACGACCAGGTAGACGAGATACTCCGGGATGGACGGATCGAGACCACACGAAGTCCCCACAGTGCACCTATAGTACTGGTGGGAAAAAAGACGGGAGATGTGCGAATGTGCATCGATTATCGCAATTAATGTGCAAATTAAATACACAATCCACTCCAAACGCGTACTCTATGCCAAGGATCAACCACATCCTGGAGAAACTTCGGAACGCAAAGTAAATATCAACGTTGGATCTTAAGAACGGGTATTGGCAACTACCAGTCCAGGGGCTTATACCACTGGAGAGGGATGCCATTTGAATTGCATTTCGCACCGGCTACAACTTGGATGGAGTCCTTGACATGGAACCGAAGCATTCGCAGGCTTGGACAACATCATTGTCATTGAAGCTACGTTGGAGCAACATGCCGAGAAATTACGGGAAGTATTCAGACGGTTGCGAAACGCCATGGTAAGGCTCAACATGGATAAATGCTGCTTATTTGATAAAAGTCTGGTCTACATGGGACATGTCGTGAGTTAAGCTGGAATCCACACCGATCCGGCAAAAATCGAAGCAATAAGGGAGCTGCTACCACCTACGAACGTGAAGGAGTTTCGCAGATGCCTGAGTATTGCGTCATGGTACCGACGGCAGCCGATTTCGAAACATCTTCGCAAAGGCCAAAAGTGGATGTGGGATACACACCAGCAAGATTTTCCCTACAGACGGATGCCAACGATTATAGAATCGGTGCTATACTCACACAACGGATACAAAGGACGGAACGAGTCCTTTGCCTTGATATATTCACGAAATAAGTGCACGTAGGCAAGGCGCACAATTATTTTGCACTATTTGTGCAGCAGTATTATACAAATTATTTAAAACAAACTGGATATTACAAATTAAGTTTTTCTTTCACTTCAGTTTCACAGTGATGCGACAATTGTCAATTGTCAAATAGGAAATACAACGATCTCTGGCATCCGTGAATTCAGCTTGATCGATTCGTCGCTTGCGCATTTTTAGAGTAAATGACAGTTATGCAATTGCCACTTAGATAATATCATCAATCAATATATCGACACCACATAAACTGAAAACTGATATTAAATATCGAATGCATACGATATTTGGTATTAGCGAATTCATCAACAATGTAAAAATACAATATGATTATTTGCGAAATCAAATCACAAATATTCACACCTCTACAATACAGGATTGATTACAGCGAACTAGCGAAGATAAAAGGTTAAAAAGGGTGAAATAATTATCAAATATCTTTCGCATTGAATGTTCCTAATCCTTTCCCGTTTAAATCTTCAAGCAAGTATAATGAACTTCATTCCTTTTTCTTAATTCGAGCTTCGATATCGATAGGTGGTAACTTGGAAAAAAAAAATTTGTCGCTGCATTGCTTAAAACAAAATTGCGTCTGACAACTTTTTGTTCAATCTCCTGTCTTCCTACAGTCTGATGGATGGAGTTTCTCAATGGCGAAATAATACTTGGTAAAATAATATCCCATCGACGTTGATCCCTACGAATAAAGGCTCATAAAGTAGCATTAATCGAGCGGTTAGACTGAAGTGCATACGCACATGTACATATGCGTTCTGTACCATATTTCGAAATAAAGTTAGCAAAGTTAAACAGAGTGCCAGTATCACTAGGTATTACTTCCGGAACTCCGATCCATGTGATAACATTATCTTGAAGGTACTTTATAACGCCCTGAGAATTAAACTGGTTTTAACGCAAAAGTTGGAAACTTTGTTGTTTTGCAGATGTCACAATTATGAAAGGACGGGCAGTACGATAATAATACTCCCACTATTTAATAACTGAACTTTCGAATTTTTTTAGTGAAATCACAGTTACCAGATCGGTAGGAGCCAACCCCAAAGTTGTCTACGCTCACAGTCGGCTATACTGAACTTTCGAGGCGACCTCGCTCTAACCATTCTGTTGATTATTTTCAGGCGGCTCGTCGGGATCATCGTTATCATCGGGAGGCAATTGACACCACATCTTGAGCTTGTTCGACGAGTATACAGATTTGTAGTGTTGTTGGGTGTGTTGCGAGTGTGGTAGATCTTCTATCACATAGCGTTCCTTGGGCAGCACTTGTGTTATCACAACAGGTCCCTAATAGCGTGGTTCCATCTTGCGAGACATACCAGTGCTTGCGGGTTTGTTTGCTGCTAGTACTATATCGCCGTTTTTGTAGTCTTTCGGAATAGAGTCCCTGACGTCATAGCGAAGCTTTGCCTTAGCTTTTTTATTACCTATACGGTGTGCGGTTATTTGACGTGGCTCATATCCATAGAGAAGCTGAAACGTAATACAACCAGTCGTTTTGTTTTCCATCATATTCAATTGTGTTTGAAGCAATTTATCTTCCAAACGTTGCTCGTTATCGGTCAATGGCAAAATCATGTTTTTTGACTCGTGGTGTATGGACAGCATTTCGGATATTTTTAAACCCTTTACTCTAAAAAAGAGTAGAGGGGCTGCGATGATGACCAATGCGTTCAGGAAGCCGCAGCGGCAGACCACGGAGGAAAGCCCCAAGGAAGTAAACAGCTTGGGTACGATCACTGCAGACCAAGGGCCGGACCAGAAAATCATCGACGACCAGGTAGACGAGTTACTCCGGGATGGACGGATCGAGACCTCACGAAGTCCCCACAGTGCACCTATAGTACTGGTGGGAAAAAAGACGGGAGATGTGCGAATGTGCATCGATTATAGCAATTAATGTGCAAATTAAATACACAATCCACTCCAAACGCTTACTCTATGCCAAGGATCAACCACATCCTGGAGAAACTTCGGAACGCAAAGTACATATCAACGTTGGATCTTAAGAACGGGTATTGGCAAATACCAGTCCAGGGGCTTATACCACTGGAGAGGGATGCCATTTGAATTGCATTTCGCACCGGCTACATTTCAACGAACTTTGGATGGAGTCATTGGACCTGAAATGGAACCGTTAGCATTCGCAGGCTTGAACAACATCATTGTCATTGAAGCTACGTTGGAGCAACATGCCGAGAACTTACGGGAAGTATTCAGACGGTTGCGAAACGCCAGGGTAAATCTCAACATGGATAAATGCTGCTTATTCGATAAAAGTCTGGTCTACATGGGACATGTCGTGAGTTAAGCTGGAATCCACACCGATCCGGCAAAAATCGAAGCAATAAGGGAGCTGCTACCATCTACGAACGTGAAGGAGTTTCGCAGATGCCTGAGTATTGCGTCATGGTACCGACGGCAGCCGATTTCGAAACATCTTCGCAAAGGCCAAAAGTGGATGTGGGATACACACCAGCAAGATTTTCCCTACAGACGGATGCCAACGATTATAGAATCGGTGCTATACTCACACAACGGATACAAAGGACGGAACGAGTCATCGCCTACGCCACTTCGATCACTTCAATAATTGTGTACAACTAGTCCTACGTCGTAAGGCCATTATAGCTACTTTAGAAAAGGCGTTTGGGGAGCGCATCCTTGCACGGTTTGGAGTCCCACAGACGTTTGTGTGTGACAATGACACACAATTGACCAGTCGAGGATTCAGAGTATTCTGCAAACAGATGGGAATGGGAATGACATTCCAACACAGCGCACCGTACACATTCTAGCAACAGAGCGATCACAACGAGAGAGACGACACATGCGCAGTGCGCGGAGAGCAACGACGCGAGAACAGCACAAAGAATACACGCGTTGGCAGTTAGTGCAATGACGATGCTGGCTGCGAGCCATGGAAGCGTTCTTAAGCTAGGAAGCGGAATAGACGCTGCCGACGCTGGTGAATGCCGTTGTCCTATGGAAGCTAGAGGTTACAGTTGTCAGATCAAAATCAAACTTAATTTAGATACTTACAATAACCAAATACACATTTTATGTGAGTGTGGTTGCGACAGTTCGAATTAGACTAAAATTCTTCATACAAATCACGAATTTTCAACCGATATATCCTAGGAAAGCTAAGGCTATTATTGTTCGATATGAGTTTTGTGGCGATAGCTCAACTAAAACTACATGTCTTCATACAAATGTGCTGTTTTTGACCGATTTGTCTTAGGGGAGTTATGAGCTATTGTAGTCTGATCCAGATCTTACTTGGTGAGGATAGTATGGTCGAATATTAAAAATACCTTTTAATTTACTAATAGTAAACTCTTCAGTAAGCCTAAAAAAATTTTGTTTTCGCTGGTTATATATATTTAGTACGAAAAAAAGATAAAGGTATGTATAATCTATATTTTAAGGCAAAAATACAATAAATGTACTTAGTACTTACAGCCCAATTGTCGACAAAAAATCCGAAATTTGAGCAAAATATGACGAAAATTAAAAAAAAACAAGAAAGAAAGGTTATCTTCGGCTCGCCGAAGATTAAATACCCTTGCAGTCATGCATGTTGCGTTCATTGGATTCAGTTACCAGTGGTTCCTATGGATGCTGTATGATATAATAGTCCGATTTAGATGAGATTTGGTCAGTATATAGGGAATAATAGCAAAGGAGTAGTGCGTGAATTTAGCTGAAATCGCTTAAAAGTTTTTAAAAACTTTCATACTAAGCCTTTGAACCGATTGTTCCTATGGCAGCTATATGATATAGTGGTTCGATCCGAATGAAATTTGGTCAACAGCTGGGGAATGATAGCAAATGTTTATGTCGTGAGTTTGGTTGAAATCGCTCAATCAACACTGAAAATTTTCATACTAAGCATTTTCATCATTTTCAACCGATTGTTCCTATGGAAGCTATATGATATAGTACTCCGATTTGGATGAAATTTGGTCAGTATATAGGGAATGATAGCTTATGCATACTGCGTGAATTTGGTTGAAATCGCTCAATAGACATTAAAAATTTTCATACTAAGCCTTTGAACCGATTGTTCCTATGGCAGCTATATGATATAGTGGTTCGATCCGAATGAAATTTGGTCAACAGCTGGGGAATGATGGCAAATGTTTATGGCGTGAGTTTGGTTGAAATCGCTCAATCGACACTGAAAATTTTCATACTAGGCATTTTCATCATTTTCAACCGATTATTCCTATGGCAGCTTTATGATATAGTGGTCCGATTCGGATGAAATTTGGTTTGCACATGGGATTTGGTACTAAATGCATATAGGCTTAATTTGGTTGAAATAGCTCAAAAAAATTTTTTTCAACCGATTGTTCCTATGGGAGCTATATGATATAGTCATCCGATCCGGCCGATTTTGACAAATGATCTGCCTGCAGAGAGAATACACATCTGTACCAAGTTTCATCAAGATAGCTTTAAAACTGAGAGACTAGTTCGCATAGAAACAGACGGACAGACGGACAGACAGACGGACATGGCTATATCGACTCGCCTGTTGATGCTGATCAAGAATATATATACTTTATGGGGTCGGAGATGCCTCCTTCAATGCGTTACAAACTTCGTGACAAAATTAATATACCCTCTGCAAGGGTATAACAAGAAAGAAAAGTACAGTCGAGCACGCCCGACCGTAGAATACTCTCTGCATTTTATTCCCGATCATTTTAATAAAATCGATATCCGGGTATATCATTTCATAGTACTTGCAATAAAAAACGTTGAAACAAAAACATCTGTATACACACACTTATACATTTGACATTATATGTATGCACGCACATATGTATGTGTGTATATGTTATACATACACAATTGGTTGGCACGGCCAGCATTCGCGGGCAGCGCTGCCGCTAGCAAGCAGCGAAAACGTTCGCTCACTTGTTTGTATGTTTCTATCTCGCTCGCACACATGCATTGGCATTGCGTTCAATTATCATTTTTCTTACATGTCTACCACTTTTGTTTATTGTCCGATTTATATGCAACTTTCAGGATAGTTTAATATATTTTGTCTTCAAATGAATGTGAAATAACAATACTGTACAATAAAAACATATGCCTTAAAATCGGCATTGAAGTTTGCAAATTATTTTATTTTTTGTGGGAAAAGGGGGCGTGGCAGTCCCAAATTTTTAATGACAATGCATTTATGCCGTCTCAAGAAACCTCCCTACCAAAATTGGTACTCCTATGTGCCATGGTTACTGAGATATTTGCCTAAAACATCAATTTTTTACGAGGTATTTCTAGTTTTATGCACATTGTGGGCGAACGGGACGTGGCATCGAAAAAAAAAAAGATTCTTGTATTGACTGACTTAATATCGAGTCGATAGAGACCAAATTCAAACTTTTAGCTCTTACCATCTCTGAAATCTGTTTGTTCATACGGACAGACGGACAGACAGACAGACAGACAGACAGACAGACAGACGGACAGATGGACATGGCCATATCGACTCGGCTTGTGATGCTGATCAAGAATATATATACTTTATGGGGTCTGCCACGCCTCCTTCTGCCTGTTACATACTTTTCACAAACACAATATATTCTCTCTTGCAGAGTAGTAAAAAAACAAGAAAGAATGCTATAGTCGCCTCGCGACTTTAGGATACCCGTTACTCAGTTTAATTATATTATTAACAATATAATATATTATTAATAATATTAATAATAGTACAATCGTTTAGTTAATCGACCCTATTGATTTAAATTCAGATGACTTGAGAAACGCAGAAAATTTTCATACAAAATCATATTTACAGCGTATTTTTGACCGATCGTCCCTATGGGAGCTATACGATATAGTCGTCCGATTTGGATGAAACTTAGTCAATATGTTTATATTATTGACAGATATATTCTGTGTAAGTTTCACTTCGATTGGTTGGCCAACGCAAAAGTTATTCATATAAATTCATATTTGGAGCGTATTTTTGACCGATTGTCCCTATGGGAGCTATATGATATAGTTGTCCGATTTGGATCAAACTTGGTCAGTATACGTAATCCCTAGACGTGTACTTTCTGTGTCAATTTGGTTTAGATAGCATTACTAACAAAAAAGTTTTCTATACTAAAACATGCCATTTTTACCTGTTTTTACCTTTGTATGCACATAGAAAGCCCTAAAGTAGGCGTGTCAAAAAACAAAAGCAAACTTGTACTGCTTGGGCATTTTATCTTTCGTTTGCGACCACTCGGGCCTTTCTAGCTCTTATAGTCTCTGAGATCCTTTTGTTCACACAGACGGACAGACGGACAGACGGACGGACGGACAGACGGACAGACGGACAGACGGACATGGCTATATCGACTCGGCTTGTTATGCTGATCAAGAATATATATACTTTATGGGGTCTGCCATGTCTCCTTCTCCCTGTTACATACATTGCAACGAATACAATATACCCTTTTACTCTACGAGTAACGGGTATAATAAGTAAGAAAGGCTACAGTCGAGCGAGTCGACTGTAAAAGACCCCGTACTCACTCTAGTGCGCATATTACCATACAAATAAATAATTTTTGACCGATTTGCCCTATGGGAGCTTGACAAAACTTGGTAAGGATATTTATAATGGTATCATACACTCAATGTGTTAGTTTGGTTGCAACCGCTCAACTAAAACTTCATGTCTCCATACAAATCACCAGTTTTCGAATGATTTGTCCTATGGGAGCTATGGGCTATAGTTGTCCGATCCGGACCAAATTTGGTGAGGATGGTTATAATAGGAAACTATACAAGTAATGTTTGTATTTTGATTGCAATCGCT
Organism: Drosophila cardini; assembly: GCA_018903735.1. Lineage (NCBI taxonomy): Eukaryota > Metazoa > Arthropoda > Insecta > Diptera > Drosophilidae > Drosophila > Drosophila cardini. The sequence goes on from JAEIGM010000346.1 coordinate 10,959, forward strand.
CAACTAAAACTTTATGTCTACATACAAATCACAAATTTTCGACCGATTTGTCCTATGGGAGCTATAGGCTATAGCTTTATTCGTTTTTAAGTTATGCAATCGCTCCACTTAAAAATAAATGTCTTCCTGAGTCTAGTTATAATGGTACTATACACATAATATGTGAATTTGATCCTGATAGCTTAAGTTGTTTCCAAGTTGTGGTGATGCTAAAACAGTTTTTTCCAGCTTGCTCACAATATCGATGTGTACATTAGCTTTAACATTGGCAACGCGCACGTTGCATGCAAACACGCTTTGTGCACAAATGCCTTAGTGCCTTTTTTTATCTTTTGGCAGGGAAATAAACTTCGTTGCGTAACGAAATGACGCTTATAAGACACATGCCTATCAGTGTATTCAACACATACAGGGTTTTAGTGCTTGGCCTTGATATATTCACGAAATAAGTGCACGTAGGCAAGGCGCACAATTTTTTTGCACTATTTGTGCAGCAGTATTATACAAATTATTTAAAACAAACTGGATATTACAAAATAAGTTTTTCTTTCACTTCAGTTTCAGAGTGATGCGACAATTGTCAATTGTCAAATAGGAAATACAACGATCTCTGGCATCCGTGAATTCAGCTTGATCGATTCGTCGCTTGCACATTTTTAGAGTAAATGACAGTTATGCAATTGCCACTTAGATAATATCATCAATCAATATATCGACACCACATAAACTGAAAACTGATATTAAATATCGAATGCATACGACATTTGGTATTTGGAAATTCATCAACAATGTAAAAATACAATATGATTATTTGCGAAATCAAATCACAAATATTCACACCTCTACAATACAGGATTGATTACAGCGAACTAGCGAAGATAAAAGGTTAAAAAGGGTGAAATAATTATCAAATATCTTTCGCATTGAATGTTCCTAATTCTTTCTGAACTTCATTCTTTTTTCTTAAATCGAGCTTCGATATCGATAGGTGGTAACTTGGAAAAAAAAATTTGTCGCTGCATTGCTTAAAACAAAATTGCGTCTGACAACTTTTTGTTCAATCTCCTGTCTTCCTACAGTCTGATGGATGGAGTTTCTCAATGGCGAAATAATACTTGGTAAAATAATATCCCATCGACGTTGATCCCTACGAATAAAGGCTCATAAAGTAGCATTAATCGAGCGGTTAGACTGAAGTGCATACGCACATGTACATATGCGTTCTGTACCATATTTCGAAGTAAAGTTAGCAAAGTCTTGGCTTTTAAACTGAGTGCCAGTATCACTAGGTATTACTTCTGGAACTCCGATCCATGTGATAACATCATCTTGAAGGTACTTTATAACGCCCTGAGAATTAAACTTCTTGACTACTTTAAGAAAAATAAATTTTGAAAAATGGTCAAACATGATAAAAATACTTATGTTACCCTGCTTGTTACGAGGAAATTCACTAATAAAATCAATATACCAATTTTGAAACGGTCGGTCACTTGTTGCCCATTGGTAGTTTTAACGAAAAAGTTGGATACTTTGTTGTTTTGCAGATGTCACAATTATTAAAGGATAATAATACTCCCACTATTTTATAACTGAACTTTTTGAATTTTTTTAGTAAAATCATATTACTGACGAATAATGTAATATATAAATAATGATTAAGTTAAGTCAGAGAGTTACCAGATTATTATTTTATTATTATTATTTTCAGGCGGCTCGTCGGGATCATCGTGATCATCGGGAGGCAACTGACACCATATCTTGAGCTTGTTCGACGAGTATACAGATTTGTAGTGTTGTTAGGTGCGTTGCGAGTGTGGTAGATCTTCTATCACATAGCGTTCCTTGGGCAGCACTTGTGTTACCACAAACGGTCCCTAATAGCGTGGTTCCAGCCTGCGTGACATGCCAGTGCTTGCGGGTTTGTTTGCTGCTAGTACTATATCGCCGTTTTTGTAGCCTTTGGTCCCTGGCGTCATAGCGAAGCTTTGCCTTAGCTCTTTGATTATCTATACGGTGTGCGGTTATTTGACGTGGCTCATATCCATAGAGAAGCTGAAACGTAATACAACCAGTTGTTTTGTTTTCCATCATATTCAATTGTGTTTGAAGCAACTTATCATCCAAACGTCGCTAGTTATCGGTCAATGGCAAAATCATGTCTTTTGATTCGTGGTGTACGGACAGCATTTCGGATATTTTTAAACCCTTTACTCTAAAAAAGAGTAGAGGGGTCTATTAAGTTTGTCTGAAGCGAAATGCGCATAACAGACAAAAGGAGGCGTGGCCGACCCCATAAAGTATATATGTATATAAATATTTTTGATCAGCATCAACACCCAAGTCGATATAGCGATGTCCGTCTGTCTGTCTGTCCGTCCATCCGTATGAACACCTGGATCTTCTAAACTACAAGAGCTAGAGCTACCAAATTTGGAATGAAAGTTCGATATGTCGGGCAGATGAAGTTTGTTTTAAAATTTTGACACGCCCCCCACCGCCTCCCGAAAATTGTGCAAAACTATTTTCACATTATCATAACTTGAAAACGGCTGGAGCTATGGGGACCAAATTCACACATAATGTGTATGGTACTATTATAACCATCCTCACCAAATTTGAAACGGAGCGAACAACAATAGCCTGTAGCTGCCTTAGTTCAAATCTGCCGACAATTGGTGATTTGTATGGAGAAATGAAGTTATTGTTGAGTGGTTGCATCCGACGGTTCCAAGGGGAAGTCACGCAGGCTCTAATGCTTCGTGAACAGCTGGGACAGCGACACCTTAATCTGCTGATGCTGGTGCTGCCGACGATCATCGATGAAGTCATCTCGGGAAAAAATTTTCTGTGCGGCGCAGACATGCGGATGGAGTGCGGCCAAACTCAGCTTCAGCTACCACCCCAGATGACAACGACGTCCACACTTAGCCCGAAGCATTCATTACACACACGAGACCAACGGTATGCAGCAATGAGGAGCAATGCGTTCAGGAAGCCGCAGCGGCAGACCACGGAGAAAAGCCCAAGGAAGTAAACAGCTTGGGTACGATCACTGCAGACCAGGGGCCGGACAAGAAAATCATCGACGACCAGGTAGACGAGATACTCCGGGATGGACGGATCGAGACCTCACGAAGTCCCCACAGTGCACCTATAGTACTGGTGGGAAAGAAGACGGGAGATGTGCATCGACTATCGCAATTAATGTGCAAATTAAATACACAATCCACTCCAAACGCGTACTCTCTGCCAAGGATCAACCACATCCTGGAGAAACTTCGGAACGCAAAGTACATATCAACGTTGGATCTTAAGAACGGGTATTGGCAAATACCAGTCTAGGGGCTTATACCACTGGAGAGGGATGCCATTTGAATTGCATTTCGCACCGGCTACATTTCAACGAACTTTGGATGGAGTCATTGGACCTGAAATGGAACCGTTAGCATTCGCAGGCTTGAACAACATCATTGTCATTGAAGCTACGTTGGAGCAACATGCCGAGAACTTACGGGAAGTATTCAGACGGTTGCGAAACGCCAGGGTAAATCTCAACATGGATAAATGCTGCTTATTCGATAAAAGTCTGGTCTACATGGGACATGTCGTGAGTTAAGCTGGAATCCACACCGATCCGGCAAAAATCGAAGCAATAAGGGAGCTGCTACCACCTACGAACGTGAAGGAGTTTCGCAGATGCCTGAGTATTGCGTCATGGTACCGACGGCAGCCGATTTCGAAACATCTTCGCAAAGGCCAGAAGTGGATGTAGGATATTGTTTGATTTTTATATCCTAGTTGTAAGCATTGAATATAATTAAATTTTTAAGTTTCGCGCCACTAAACACCTTTAATTATAAGTCTCATGGCAGTAAGAGTTTGTATTAAGAACGCGGTAGTTGTGGTTTGGTGTTTTTCTCTGAAGCTGTAGGCCTTAGGAAGACTCTGCTGATGACCAGGTCACAGTGCCCAAAGGAGTCAGTTCATGGGTGATATTAGAAAGTGCAAGCTTAGAAGCGGCACATATTTCATGTACATAACTAAGTACCGCTTCTTTTCTTGCACATAACAGACATTGCGTTTCGGCACTGATAAATTTGATTCATTTGAATATCTCGAAGGAAAATAGAGAGAGGGATTATCAAATTTGCCCGTCATGTTTTTTCAACGCTCCGTTTGTTTTAATATTTCTGCTTAAATTTGTGAATTTTTGTTGATTTTTATTTATCATTAAATTTTTATTAAGTGATACCCTAAATCTGGTTTGTGCAAAGTTGGTTTTCAGTGTGCATTTAAGCTGTGCTTTTCTTTGTGCCCGTTTATGCTGTGACCTTTGCTCCCTTCACGTTACTCAGCTGAGCAATAATAAGTTTGTGTGTCATTCGCTTGCACTTAATTCTCTTTTGCACTGCCTTTGTTGTTTTAACTGTTTCGTTAATATTTTGTTTTTGCACTTTTTGCGAATTCTGTTTTCGAGCATATTTGTTTACATCAAAGCAAATTTTTCACTCATGTTCATTTTGTTTTAACTCCAAATTGTTTTAAAGTATTTTGAGTGTAATGGCCTGCTGGAAGAAATATTGCTCATATGGCCCATCTCGGGACAGTGACCAACCTAACTATGTGTACTGTTGGCTGTGCGATAATATTATGCACATTAAATGTCTCACTGGGAAAAATTCATTTCCTCTGCCAAATTAGGTAGTAGTGGACTGAAATGGTTATGCCCAGTATGTATTGAGTTGCAATCCGATTTTTCACGTATGTACTATACTGTGAAAAAAGAATTCAATAAACTGCGGTCACTCTCTAAACAGCTTAGCACTGATTTTGATGTTAGTGCTGACTTGCTTAGTGACTATAAATTTGAGACTCCGCCCACTACGGTGTTGAGTTCTCAACAACATCTTTCACTTCCTCTTCCGCCTGGTTCACTTCATACATCACCGTTGCATAGTGGGCCTAACCTTTTATCATTTTCTCCATCTTCCTGTAAATCCATACTTCCCAATTCACCCTCAATTCCTGCAAACTCACCAGTACCCGACCGACCCTTAGGTGTTTGCCGGCTATGCCTGCCCCTCCCGTGCCCACCCAATCACCCATTGTGATTAAATCGGTGGCTCTTAATGGAACACTAGCTACGAGTAAAAACTCGAAGAGTCCCCCTATTCAGCGTAACAGTCGCTCTGTTGCCGCCCCCGTTGCTCCCCTTTTACCCCCTAATAATTCGGTGTTACCTGTAAACAACTCAAATGTTACAAGTAACAAGAAAGAAAGGTTATCTTCGGCTCGCCGAAGATTAAATACCCTTGCAGTCATGCATGTTGCGTTCATTGGATTCAGTTACCAGTGGTTCCTATGGATGCTGTATGATATAATAGTCCGATTTAGATGAGATTTGGTCAGTATATAGGGAATAATAGCAAAGGAGTAGTGCGTGAATTTAGCTGAAATCGCTTAATAGACTTTACAGATTTTCATACCATGCCTTTAAACAGATTGTTCCTATGGCAGCTATATGATATAGTGGTTCGATCCGAATGAAATTTGGTCAACAGCTAGGGAATGATAGCAAATGTTTATGGCGTGAGTTTGGTTGAAATCGCTCAATCGACACTGAATATTTTCATACTAGGCATTTTCATCATTATCAACCGATTGTTCCTATGGTAGCTATATGATATAGTAGTCCGAATTGGATGAAATTTGGTCAGCATATAGGGAATGATAGCTTATGCGTACTGCGTGAATTTGGTTGAAATCGATCAATAGACATTAAAAATTTTCATACTAAGCCTTTGAACCGATTGTTCCTATGGCAGCTATATGATATAGTGGTTCGATCCGAATGAAATTTGGTCAACAGCTGGAGAATGATGGCAAATGTTTATGGCGTGAGTTTGGTTGAAATTGCTCAATCGACACTGAAAATTTTCATACTAGGCATTTTCATCATTTTCAACCGATTGTTCCTATGGCAGCTATATGATATAGTGGTCCGATTTGGATGAAATTTGGTTTGCACATGGGATTTGGTACTAAATGCATATAGGCTTAATTTGGTTGAAATAGCTCAAAAAAAATTTTTTTTGCAACCGATTGTTCCTATGGGAGCTATATGATATAGTCATCCGATCCGGCCGATTTTAACAAATGATCTGCCTGCAGAGAGAATACACATCTGTACCAAGTTTCATCAAGATAGTTTTAAAACTGAGAGACTAGTTCGCATAGAAACAGACGGACAGACAGACGGACATGGCTATATCGACTCGCCTGTTGATGCTGATCAAGAATATATATACTTTATGGGGTCGGAGATGCCTCCTTCAATGCGTTACAAACTTCGTGACAAAATTAATATACCCTCTGCAAGGGTATAAAAACACCAAAAGCCCTCCAAGTCGACGTAATAGTCATCCCACTACTCCCATAGTAGTTCAATCGTCCCTGCTTACGGTCGTGGCTCCTCGTAAGCAGATATTTATTTCTAGGCTATCTGCAGATACGTCCATTGAGTCGATTGCATTTTACATCGCTTCTAAAACTCCTGGTAGCGTTTCAATCTCAAAATTCATTTTCTCTGAGTCAAGAGAAATCTCGTCATTTAAGATTAGTGTGTCGCCTGATATATTTCCTATCATATGTGATCCAAAGTTTTGGCCCCCACATATGATTGTTCATGAGTTCAAACTGAAAAATAGAACTCGTTCAACTATAGTCATCCCTCCGACTAGTGGTTCGACTCAAGCGGAACCAGTCATAACTTCAAAAAACCAGGCTCTGACCAACTTTTGATTCAGTATCAGAATGTTAGGGGTTTTGGGTCTAAGTTAAAACAGTTGCATAAGAATAGTTTACCTTTTGGTTCTGACATTGTTTCATTTTCAGAGTTTTGGCTTAATTCTAGAATATCTGATAATGAAATAATGTCATCTCATTTTAACATTTTCAGGCGCGATCGTCTTAATCGACGCGGTGGTGGAGTTCTTATTTCAGTAAAATCCTCCCTTAATGCTGAAATAATAGACGTTTCACCACTGGACGAAATTGAAATTGTTGCTGTTAAGGTTACTTTTTCGTCATTGACCCTTTATTAAATTCAATCTTTGATGTCTGTATTCCATATAGTGTTGTAAAGTCCGTTTCCATAAACCTCCTTGGTTCTCACCAAGACTATCAAACTTATAAAATAAAAAATCAAAATATTTTAAAAGCTTTAAGCAGACAGGTTCTAGCTTAGACGTTTTAAATTATTCTAAAGCAAAAGCAGCCTTTACCCTTCTTAATTCTCAATGCTATGAAAGTTATCCCGTTCGTTGCAAGAATCAACTTGCGCGCGATTCTAAACAATTCTATAACTTTGTTAACTCTAAGGTCAAATCTTCTTCTTTACCCTCTTCTTTTATCTTCAATACCACTACAGTAAGTGAGGACTCGGCTGCTTCCGATCTCTTTGCTAACTTTCTTCAATCTACGTATTCCCCTAGTCTGCCTACTAATTTCTTTTACCCCTTTAAACTCCCATCCTCTAATTCCGGTTTTCCCTTATATTTCTGATAGTTGTGTGCTCTCGTCCATTAGAAACTTAAAATGTTCTTCTATAATTAAACATCTTTTAATTATTTTAAACCTTTCTTTGGAATCTTCTGTCTTTCCTTTCTTTTGGAAAGGATCTTACATTATCCCTCTGGATAAAAAAGGTTGCAAGTCGGATATATCCAATCGGATATATCTAAAGGGGAATTGCGAAGTTGTCCGCAATCGCTAAGCTCTTCGAAAAGATAATTACTTCGACTTTGCAACACCTCTGCAAGTCAATTATCTCCCCTGCCCAACACGGTTCTGTTCAGAGTCGGTCGTCTTCGACCAATTTAATGGAATTTATTTCTGTTGTAAATGAGCCGTTCCTTAATAGAATGCAAACTGATGTCATCTATACTGATTTCAGTAAAGCGTTTGACTCTGTAAATTATAACCTACTTCTGCATAAACTAAGCATTTTAGGCTTCCCACCTTCCCTTCTTTTGTGGATATCATCATATCTTACAGGTAGAACCCAAAGGGTTATGCTTAGATCAGCCATATCTAAATCTGTCTTCGTTACTTCTGGAGTTCCCCAGGGTAGTCACCTAGGCCCCCTATTTTTAATCTTTTTAAAAATGACCTTCCTTCTTCACTAGCCCATTGTCGCCTACTTATGTATGCCGATGACGTGAAATTATTATTGTCTTATAAGGATCCCCCAGATCATACCCCTCTTCAAGATGATTTAAATTCTACGCACAACCGGTGTTTAGCTAATCACTTGAAACTAAATTTTTCTAAATGCCTGTTTATGACGTTTAACAGGAATTTAATGATCCATTTGTCACCAAAATTCTTTACACATCCCTAGTCCGTCCCATTCTTGAGTATTGTTCAGGTGTCTTCTCTCCTCAACATGCTCATAGTCAAGATTTAATTGAGTCAGTGCAGAAGCAGTTTTTACTCTTCGCGCTCCCTGTACTTAATTGGGACCCTAATCTTCGCCTTACTAACAGACTCTTGCTTCTGAATCTGCCATCCCTTACTAATCGGAGAAGAGTTCCTGGAGTAATCTTCCTCCATAAATTAATAATCGGTGATATCTGCTCCCCATCTCCCCCATCTCTTTTAGAACGCCTTAAATTTAATATTCCCACCAGGACCACTAGGTACTACATCCCTTTATCTCTTCCTACATGCACTACTGACTACTCCTTGCACAATCGTTTTTAGGTATTATGTGCTAATTATAGTGAACATTATAGATTGATTGAGACATCTCTCTCTCTCCCATCTTAAAGCTTCTCTTTACAGCCAACTCCGTTATATCTCTGATTTCCAAGGGCAGTAAGAATAGAGTCTCTGCCATTCATTCTTCCCCTTGAATCAGAGATCTTTCGACTTAAATATGGCATATTTTTATACTCTCTGCAAGAGAGAGTATATTGGGTTTGTGCAAAAAAAAAAATTTTGGACTGCCACGCCCCCTTTTCCCACAAGAAATAAAATAATTTGCAAATTTCAATGCCGATTTTAAGGCATATGTTCTTATCGTAAAGTATTGTTATTTCACATTCATTTGAAGACAAAATATATTAAACTATCCTGAAAGTTGCATATAAATCGGACAATAAACAAAAGAGCTAGACATGTAAGAAATTTGATAATTGAACGCAATGCCAATGCATGTGTGCGAGCGAGATAGAAACATACAAACATGTGAGCGAACGTTTTCGCTGCTTGCTAGCGGCAGCGCTGCCCGCGTATGCTGTCCGTGCCAACCAATTGTGTATTTATTACATATAAACACATACATATGTGCGTGCATTCTTCTAATGTCAAATGTGTATGTGTGTGTATACATACAAACAGATGTTTTTGTTTCAATTTTTATTCCCAGATTAATGTTCTAATTACTATCTTTCCGTCTGTCCGTCTGTCTGTTCGTCCGCCCGTCCGTCCGTCTGTATGAACACCTGGATCTTTTAAACTACAAAAGCTAGAGCCACCAAATTTGGAATGAAAGTCCGTCTGCTTCGCGAGCAGGTCAAGTTTATTTCAAATCTTTGCCACGCGCCTTACCGCCCCCGCAAATTGTAAAAATCTATGGTCACCTTGGATAAAATTGATGTTATAAGCGAATATCTCAGTAACTATAGCACTTAGAAATACATTTTTGTTGTGCAGGTTGCTAATGACAGCATGAACGCATTGTCATTAAAATTTTTGGACTGCCACGCCCCGTTTTTCCACAAGAATGAAATAATTTTCAAACTTCAATGCCATTTTTAAGGCATATGCACTAATCGTACGGTATTGTAATTTCAAATTCGTTTGGAGACAAAGTATCACAAACTATCCTGAAAGTTGCATACAAATCGGACAATAAACAAAAGAGCTAGACACGTAACAAAGTTAACAATTGCACGCAATGTCAATGCATGTGTGCAAGCGAGACAGAAGCTTATAAACATGTGAGCGAACGTTTTCGCTGCTTGTGTAGCGACAGCGCTGCTCGCGGACGATGCATGCACATGAATGCATACGATACGATAAATCATATATCGATATTCAATACAATAGTAATTATAATTGCGATATGATATCGAATGGGATATTTGGTTATTATGTCTATATCTATCTATCGACATTTGATTTAATGTGATATTTTAATAAATATAGATATCGGCACTTTCTTGGCGATTAGCATCCATATTACAAACTGATGGTTTTGTTTCAAAGTGTTTTATTGCAAATGCTATGAGTACGGGGTCTTTTACAGTCGTCTAGCTCGACTGTAGCCTTTCTTACTTGTTTAATTTCAGTCTGATTTAATTTAAATTTTTTTTAATAATTACTTTTAATATAGTCTAAATTTAAATTATATATCTATACACTACGTAATCATATAGTTAAATAATAATAAATAAATAAAATATATAAGTAAATGAATATATTAATAATAACAATATACAACAAATACACGCAAAAACATTAAAAAACGAATTAAAATAAAATAATAGAAAAAACATAAATATAAGTAAAATATTTATTAATATTGTGTACTTTAATTTATTTATATACGCATATACATATTTGCCGTTCCTCTTAATTCCGCTATTCGCTAAGATCGTTCGCCTACATACACGTGTGTTGTTGTTGTTTTGCATAGAGCCCAGTCCACTCCTGTTTAACTATGATCAGCCGAATATCGCTATTTGGGTGATTATCGTTGAGCAGTCGCTTGTGAGTTAAACCAAGTCCATTCCCAGACTTGAACTGTGTGCAGCGTATATGCTAGCTTAACTATGGTCCCCCATAAAGCATATACTGGACCGCTGTCGAATCGAGAGTGTGAATTTCTGGACTGATTCAGAGATCAAACTACATTAGATAAATACCTCCCCTTCAACATTAGCAACATTCGTAGCCAATCGAGTGTCAGGCATCCAAGAGATGACACAGAACGTATCTTGGAGACATATACTAACGTCAAGTAATCCAGCTGATTTGGCGTCGAGAGAGTGTGACGTTCATGAACTTTTACAGTCAATTAGGTTTGAAGGCCCGCCATTTCTCTGCAAGGATAAAGCTCAATGGGCTCACAATGAACACTTCGAGATTCCTATGGAGTTAAAAAAGAGTGAGTGTAAAAAGTCAGCACTCGTCTGTTTGGTTAACAGCTCGAGTTGGTTAGCTGATTTCGTGTCCCGGTTTTTGTCATGTCGCGAAATGATTCAAATAGTTGCGAACATGTACAGATTTGTATCCAAGTCAAACCGAGAAACACATACTGTCCAACTAGGCCCAAAGGAATAAAATTTCTCATTTTTGAAATTTCTAGAACTAGTTCAGCAAACAGAGTTCAAGGTTGAGTTCGATAGGCTCAAAAAGGGTAAAGTTGTGCAACCAAGTTTGCAATCACTGACTGTCTTTATCCATAAGTCAGACGAGTTTGGACGGAGAATGTCGTTAATACGAGAAGAAGGCAGACTGTATTCCGCGGTTGGGCCATTCAACGTTTGTGGGGTAGATTCTTGTGGTCCAGTAAATGTTTCGCTTCGAATTAGAGGACGAGCACCTATAAAAATGTATATTGCAGTGTTGGTTTGTTTTGCTTCAAAGGCTGTTCACTTGAATCTTGTAGCAGACTTATCCACTAATGCCTTTCTCTGTACTTTGAACAGCTTCATCGCGCGAGGCGGCATTCCCGGCCAGCCATACTTGCAGCGGAGCGAGGGATGGAGTGGAGGTTCATCCCTCAGAGAGCGCCGCACGTCGGAGAACTGTGGGAAGCAGCAGTGAAGTCGGCCAAGCATCTGCCAAAGCGGCAGATCGGCAGCGCGTCGCTCACTAAGACCGGGGTCCGAAGTCACCTGACCGACGTGGAGGCGATATTAAACTCACAAAAATCCCAACGACAGAGAGGTGCTCACCCCAGGCCACTCCTCATCGGACAGCCGCTTCGTTCGCTGCCGCAAGTGTTCGAGGGGGCCACATGAAACAGCAAAATTTCGTGCTCTCGCAGGTGGCAGCTGTTGTCCACGCTCAGACAGCGCTTCTAGTAAGAGTGGTCGAAGGACTACGTCCGCAGTCTGCAGCAGCGTGGGAAATGGACGGAGGCGACAACACGTTTCCCCAACGGTGGACAATTGGCCGCGTCGGGGTCGTCACCACAGGAGATGACGGACGAATCAGGGTCGCTGACGTTAAGACGGGCATTGGACTGTTCAAGCGCCCAATTGCGAAGCTAGCCAGGTTTCCATTAGATTGAAGGCGATCCCTTCAAGGTGGGCGGTGTTAGTTCATAAGCATAGTTAGGTAGTTTAAGAAAGCATTGAATTGTTAGTATAAGAAGTCAAATGGAATTATTGAATTGTCTAGAAGTGTAAGCGAATCTCTTATATATAAGCACCGCACGTGTTTGTCAGTTCACAATAAATTGTAATGTTCAAGAACTTGCAATTTGTTTAATTTAAATTAGTTAAATTATCATTTTCGATTTTTTTGGTACCATTCACTTAATGTGTTAGTTTGGTTGCAATCGCTCAACTAAAACTTTATGTCTCCATACGAAATCACGAATTTGCGGCCGATTTGTCCTTTGGGAGCTCTAGGCTATAGGCACATACTGTGTGAATTTGGTCCCAATAGCTCTAGTCGATTTCAAGTTATGATACTTTGAAAATAGTATTGTACAATTTGCGGGGGCGATGGGGGGCGTGTAAAAAATTTGAAATTAACTTGATGTGCCTGACATATAGACGCATTTTCATTTAAAATTTGGTAGCTTTAGCTCTTGTAGTTTACAAGAGCCAGGTGTTCATACGGACGGACAGACAGACGGGCAGATGGACATCACTATATCGACTCGGCTGTTGATGCTGATCAAGAAAATATACACTTTATGGGGTCGGCCACTCCTCCTTCTGTCTGTTACGCACATTTTGCATCAGATAAGCTTACCCTTACTCTTTTATAGAGTACGGGGTCTAAAAACTAGGTGATCGAAAAGTGTCGCGACCGACACACAAAGAAAGTGTGTCATTTGGCAGACGTGTGCTCACTCATACACGCGCGCATAAAAAAGTTGAGACGCGTTTAGTAGCGGGTAAAAAAAATACAAAGAAAAAAAGGAGACCCCCAAAATGCGTACAGGGTGCCGCGGTTTGGTGTTTAGTGCGTAGTGTGTAACGGCTGCGCGTAAGCGATGCGAATTCGGCACTGTGGGTCTCGAGCCAGTGATTCGTGCATAAAATTAAATTTTGGTTATTGAAAAATTTTTTATTATTACCGCCACCACCACTACAACGAAACAAAATTATTGTGACATTAAAGACAAAATATAAATATAAAAGAGACACGCTTGCACAGTGGGTCAGAGGCAAAATTTTCTGGACAAAAAAAAAATACAATAATAATAACAAAAATAAAATATAAGAGCGACGTGTGCACAGTGGGCCAGAGTCCGAATATTCTGGAAGAAGGAAAAATAAAATATGAGGAACTACGTCTGCGCTTAGCGCAAAAGGAGCTGCGACGGAGTGAGCCGGAGTCAGGAGAGATAAAAATAGAAAAAGCCCAAGGAGCGGAAATTTCTGGGATTCCGTGCTACCGTGGGCCGAAAACTGTTTTTATGAAAAAAAAAAATAATAAAACGAGGAAAGCGACAAATCTCATAAAGTCAGAATGGAGTCAGGTGAGTCGAAGAATCCTGGGGTAGGCGTGCGCTGGGTATATTACAGGCGCAAAGAAGACCTAATGGTGATGCTTCGGAAATGCGACTTGGAGGACGGCGCCCGCGTGGAGGATTTGCGGAAGAGGGTCGTCGCGTTCATTCAAGCGGGTGGCCACTCGGCGGAGGCTCAATTTGCCAGACTTCAGGAGACGCCTCAGACAGGCGATTTGCTTGGCGGCGGTGCTAGATCGCGGCAACGGTCAGAGTCTGACTTATGCTGTGCACGCCTTTACGGGCATGGGTCGTGACAACCATCAACAGCGGATGCTGAATTCCCGCCGAAAGTCCGGCTGGAAGATGTACACGGACGCGGTAGATATGTCTCCAAGCCACCGGACTGCGCTGGTGTGCATGGAAGGCGTCAAGAACGCATTTGTGCCGTTTTCGGAGACTCCCGCTCATTAAGGGGCGTGCCAGACTCCGTTCGAAAGTAGGGGCATGCGCTACGACGGGCAGTCGGATCCTCTCGGGCTTATTGAAACCCTGAAGCAACGAGCGAGAACTTACGGGATTGATCTCGCGTACATGCCCGGAGCCGACAGCGAGGTGTTATGGGGGAAGGCCGCTACATGGTTCCTCACGAGTGGGTTGAGTGGCACACCCTGGGATGTCTTCCGGAGGGAATTTTTGGAATTCTTTTTGCATCAGCGGTACTTCGAGCGTCTGGAGGACCAGATTAGGTCCCGTCGCCATCGACGCGGAGAGAAATGCAAGGACTACTTGGTGGAGATAAAGCTGCTCATGCGCCATGCTGGATACGATGCAGCACAGGAGTTGCACCGGGTATACGAGAATTCCTCCCCGGAATACCGATTGTATGTCCGTCGATGTGGACAAACGGGGCATTTCGCTCGGGAATGCCGAGCTTGCGGCACACCATGCAAGAACAGTTGGGAGTGCTGCAAGCGCACGAAAGCGCAAAACGACCAGAGGCGCCCCCTGCCCGGACGGGGGGGGCAGCGCCAGCGACCACTAATCCCGGCAAGGAGTTCCCCATTGACGATGGAGGGAGGCAAGATCGCCCAGGGTGGCAAGATCGGCAAGGTGTCGATGGGTGAGATTTCGGCCACAGTTGACACAGGGGCGACGAGGAGCATTATAAGCGGAGATTGGGGGAAGATTATCCCGGCGCATTAAATCCTTTCCCTAGTAGATAGGCGTTGGCGTTTTACGCCTGCCGTGGGACAATCCCGGCACGTTGTCCGTCTAACTAACGGAGTAATAGATTCCCTGACCACTAGCAGCGTTCCATTCTATAGATGTTCCCGCGCTTTTCTCATATTTCCCGCACCCGAACTGCGGCGTCATTGCGTCAAATAAATTTCCAGGCAAAGTCCGACCCTGGGCAGAGTGAGATCTGTTCCTCGGCTGGAAACGTCTTTAAAAGTTATAATAGTACTATACATATAATATGTGAATTTGATCCTGATAGCTTAAGTTGTTTCCAAGTTATGGAGATATTAAAATAGTTTTGCAGAGCTTGCTCACAATGTCGTTCGTAGTGTCTGCTTTCAACGGGGTGTACACGAGCGTTGGCAACGCGCGTTGCATGCAAACACTGTTCGAGTACAATGTGGACCTTCTGGTACATTATAATGGTATTCGCACCGTGGTGTGCCATTAGTGCCTTTTTATCTTTGGCAGGGAAATAACCTTCATTGTTTAACGAAAAGACGCATATAAGTGCACTTAGGCAAAGCGCACAATTATTTTGTACTATAAGTGCAGCAATATTATCAAAATTACTTGAAACAATCTCGATATTAGAAAATAAGTTTTTCTTTCACTTCAGTTTCACTGTGATGCGAAAATTGCCAAACAGGAAATAGAACGATCTCTGGCATCCCTGTATTCACCTTGATCGATTTATCGTTTGCAAATTTTCGGAGTGAATGGCAGTTATGCAGTTGCCACTTAGATAATATCATCAATCAATATATCGACATCGCGTACACTGAAAACTGATATTAAATATCGAATGCATACGATATTTGGTATTTGGAAATTCATCAACAATATAAAAATACAATATGATTATTTACAAAGTCAAATCACAAATATTCACACCCCTACACCACAGGTTTGATAACAGCGAACTGGCGAAGATAAAAGCTGAAAGGAGTGAAAGAGTTACCGAATTTCTTTTGCGTGGAAAGATCCTTATTCTTCCCGTTAAAATCTTCCAGCAAGTATAATGAATTTCCATACTTTTTCTCAATTCGAGCTTCGATATCGATAGGTGCTAACTTGGCATTAAAATTTGTCGCTGAATTTGGATACTTTGTTGTTTTGCAGATGTCACAACTTTGAAAGGACGGGCAGTACGATAATAATACTCCCACCAAGCTAAAAAAAAAATCTGACAACTATATCGTATAGCTCCCATAGGGACATTTGGTCAAAAACACGATCCAAATATGAATTTATATGAATAAATTTTGCGTGGGCCAAGCAATTTTATTGAAACTCACACAGAATATATCTGTCAATAATATAAACATATTGACTAAGTTTCATCCAAATCGGACAACTATATCGTATAGCTCCCATAGGGACAATTGGTCAAAAGTACGCTCCAAATATGAATTTATATGAATAACTTTTGCGTCGGCCAAGCAATTTTAGTGAAACTCACACAGAATATATTTGTCAATAATATAAACATGCTGACCAAGTTTCATTCAAATCGGACGAAAATTTTCTGTATTTCCCAAGTCATTTGAATTAAAATCAATAGGGTCGATTGCCTAAACGATTGTACTATTATTATTATAATATCCCATTGTTAATAATATAATTAAACTGAGTAACGGGTATCCTAAAGTCGCGAGGCGACTATAGCATTCTTTCTTGTTTTGATGTGCATCAACATCCGAGTCGATATAGCGATGTCCGTATTCATTCGTATGAACACCTGGATCTTCAAAACTACATCAGCTAGAGCTACCAAATTTGGAATGAAAGTCCGTCTATATGTCAGGCAAATCAAGTTTATTTCAAATTTTTTACACGCCCCCACCGCCCCCGCAAATTGTGCAATACTATTTTCACAGTATCATAACTTGAAAACGACTAGAGCTATCGGCACCAAATTCACACATTATGTGTATGGTACTACCATAACCATCCTCACCATATTTGATCCGGATCGATTAACTATAGCCTCAAGCTCCCTTAGGGCAAATGGACTGACAATTGGTGATTTGTATGGAGACATAGAGTTTTAGTTGAGCGGTTGCAACCGACGTATCCAAAGGGGATGTCACGCAGGCGGTAATGGTTCGTAAACAGTTGGAACAGCGACATCTTAATCTTCCGATGCTGGTGCTGCTGACAATAATCGATGAAGTCATCTTGGGAATGAATTTTCTTTGTGGCGCAGACATGCGGATGGAGTTCGGCCAAACTCAACTGGACACTGGAGCTCCAGCAACATCGCTTCGTGGTGCAGTATCGTCGGGCAAGTCGAAACGACGTAGCTGACGCATTGTCAAGACAGCCGTTGGAGACACTGCAGGAGGCGACACAGGAACCATCCCGTTGAGGATGGATGGAGCGAATTCTGGAAGTTGTAAAGAAAGAACCGGAGAAGTAGTCAAACTACGTAACGGAGAACAACTAGATATATCGACAATCGACGCGAAGTACTGACGTCGAGGAGCAAGTGCCATGGAAACTGTGTGCGCCATAGGAGCAGCGTTCAAAGGTCTTGAAAAGAATGTCATGAACAACTTTCTGCCCGACACCAAGAGAACTTAAAAATCATTAACAGAGTCACCCAGAAATACTACTGGCCCGACCTATTCCGTGATGTAGCTAAAGTACCTTAGTACTCTTTGATCACTTCAATAAGTGGGTATGACCTACATTACGCTATTAAGCGGGATAGACGCTGCCGACACTGAAGAATACCGTTGTCCTTTGGGAGCTAAAGGATTCAGTTGTCCGATCAAAATCAAACTTAATTAAAATACTTACAATAACCAAATATAAATTACGTGTGAGTTTGGTTGCGACGGTTCGATTAATACTAAAAGTCTTTATACAAATCACGAATTTTCAACCGATATGTCCTATGGGGGCTTAGGCTATTATTGTTCGATATGAATCAAACTAGGTGAGGACATTTATAACGGTTCCACACCCATAATACGGGAGCTTGGTTGCGATTGCTCAATTGACACATGTCTTCATACAAATGACCTATTTTCGATCGATTTGCCCTATGGGAGTTATAGGCTATAGCAGTCCGATCCAAATCAAATTCCGTACGAGTAGTTTCAATAATCATTTACATATAACGTGTGAGTTTTGCTGCGATAGCTCTAGTCGTTTCAAGAAAGGCTACAGTCGAGCTAGCCGACTGTAAAAGACCCCGTACTCATAGTATTTGCAATAAAACTCTTTGAAACAAAACCATCAGTTTTTAATAGGGATGAAAATCGCCAAGAAAATGCCGATATCTATATTAATTAAAATATCACATCAAATCAAATATCGATATTATCAACAACTGAATTCAAGTAGGGTATATCGCTATAGATATAGACATAATGACCAAATATCGCATTCGACATCATATCGCAATTATAAATACTATTGTATTGAATATCGATATATGATTTATCGTATCGTATGCATACATGTGCATGCATCGTCCGCGAGCAGCGCTGTCGCTACACAAGCAGCGAAAACGTTCGCTCACATGTTTATAAGCTTCTGTCTCGCTTACACACATGCATCGACATTGCGTGCAATTGTTAACTTTTTTACGTGTCTAGCTCTTTTGTTTATAGTCCGATTTGTATGAAACTTTCAGGATGGTTTGTGATACTTTGTCTCCAAACGAATTTGAAATTACAATGCCGTACTATAAGCGCATATGCCTTAAAAATGCCATTGAAGTTTGAAAATTAGTTCATTCTTGTGGAAACACGGGGCGTGGCAGTCCAAAAATTTTAATGACAATGCGTTTATGCTGTCTTTAGCAACCTGCACACCAAAAATGGTATTTCTAAGTGCTATAGTTACTGAGATATTCGCTTATAACATCAATTTTTTTCTAGGTGACCATAGTTTTTTACAATTTGCGGGGGCGGTAAGGGGCGAGGCAAAGATTTGAAATAAACTTGATCTGGTCGCGAAACAGACGGACTTTCATTCCAAATTTGCTGGCTCTAGCTTTTGTAGTTTAAAAGATCCAGACGGACAGACGGACATTGCTATATCGGCTCGGCTGTTGATGCTGATCAAGAATATATATACTTTATGGGGTCGGCCACGCCTCCTTCTGCCTGTTACGCACATTTCGCTTCAGACAAACTTAATAGACCCCTATACTCTTTTTTAGAGTAAGGGGTCTAATTAATAAAATGTCCCTGACGGCGCTCGAACCCATGATCTCGGGTTCACATACAAGTGCGAAGAATTAGATCAGGCATCTTTACTACGTAGACCACACTCCGCATTGAAGTTTATGTAAATAATAAAAATTTAAAAAGTAAACAAATAGCATTTGTCACTTGCTGGATTCGAACCCGGGACCCAGGGCTAACCAACACAAACGAAGCGCGTATCTCTACTACCTAGACCACGCTCCTTATTGAAGTTGCAGAAGCTAAACGTAGACTTAAATGTTTTGTTGCAAGCAAGTGTGAACAAACAATTAATTCAAAAAATTCAGCAATTTTGGTTAATTTATTTTATATGTTGTAGGTGTCCGATTTAGACCAAATTTGGTGAGGAAACTTTTAATAATTATACACACATCCTGTGTGAGTTTGGTTGCGATCGGCCAACTAACATTACATGTCTTCATACAAATTTTTTGTTTTTAACCGATTTGTCGTATGGGAGCTATAGGCTATAGCTGTTCGATCCGGATCAAACTTGGTAAGAATAGTTATATTGGTACCATACACGTAATGTGTGAATTTGGTCTCTCGAGCTCTAGTCGTTTTCAAGTTATGGTGATGTGAAAATAGTTTTTTACAATTTGCGGGGGCGGTAGGGGGCGTGGCAAAAATTTGAAATAAACTTAACCTGCCTGACATATAGACGGACTTTCATTCCAAATTTGGCTGCTCTAGCTCTTGTAGTTTAAAAGATCCAGGTGTTCATACGGACGGACGGACAGACAGACGGACAGACGGACATTGCTATATCGTCTCGGCTGTTGATGCTGATCAAGAATATATATACTTTATGGGGTCGGCCACACCTCCTTCTGCCTGTTACGCACATTTCGCTTCAGACAAACTTAATAGACCCCTATACTCTTTTTTAGAGTACGGGGTATAACAAAATGAATATTACAAAATAAGGCTTTCTTCACTTCAGTTTCACTGTGATGCGAAAATTGTCAATTGTCAAACAGGAAGTAGAACGATCTCTGGCATCCCTGTATTCAGCTTGATCGATTCATCGAATTCACATTTTTGCACTTAGAGAATATCATCAATCAATATATCGACATCGTATACACTGAAAACTGATATTAAATATCGAATGCATACGATATTTGGTATTTGGAAATTCATCAACAATATAAAAATACACTATGATTATTTGCAAAATCAAATCACAAATATTCACACCCCTTCACCACAGGCTTAATAAGAGCGAACTAGTGAAGATAAAAGCTGAAAAAAGGTGAAATAATTATCAAATATCTTTCGCATGGAATGTTCCTAATTCTTTCCCGTTTAAATCTTCCAGCAAGTGTAATGAACTTCATTACTTTTTCTAAATTCGACCTTCGATACCGATAGGTGCTAACTTGGCATTAAAATTTGTCGCTGCATTGCTTATAACAAAATTGCGTCTGACAACTTTTTTTAGACCCCGTACTCTAAAAAAGAGTAGAGGGGTCTATTAGGTTTGTCTAAAGCGAAATGTGCGTAACAGGCAGAAGGAGGCGTGGCCGACCCCATAAAGTATATATATTCTTGATCAGCATCAACAGCCGAGACGATATAGCAATGTCCGTCTGTCCGTCTGTCCGTCCGTCCGTCTGTCCGTATGAACACCTCGATCTTTTAAACTACAAAAGCTAGAGCCACCAAATTTAGAATGAAAGTCCGTCATTATGTCAGGCAGATCAAGTTTATTTCAAATCTTTGCCACGCCCCTTACCGCCCCCGCAAATTGTAAATAACTATGGTCACCGAGGAAAAAATTTATGTTTTAAGCGAATATCTCAGTAACTATAGCACTTAGGAGTACCATTTTTGGTATACAGGTTGCCAGAGACAGCATAAATGCATTGTCATTAAAATTTTTGGACTGCCACGCCCCGTGTTTCCATAAGAATGAACTAATTTTCAAACTTCAATGGCATTTTTAAGGCATTTGCCCTTATCGTACGGTATTGTAATTTCAAATTCGTTTGGAGACAAAGTATCACAAACTATGCTGAAAGTTGCATACAAATCGGACAATAAACAAAAGAAACAAAGTTAAATAAACACGTAACAAAGTTAACAATTGCACGCAATGTCAATGCATGTGTGCAAGCGAGTCAGAAGCATTTAAACATGTGAGCGAACGTTTTCGCTGCTTGTGTAGCGACAGCGCTGCTCGCGGACGATGCATGCACATGAATGCATACGATACGATAAATCATATATCGATATTCAATACAATAGTATTTATAATTGCGATATGATATCGAATGGGATATTTGGTTATTATGTCTATATCTATAGCGAACCCTATTCGACATAATATCGATATTGATTTAATGTGATATTTTAATAAATATAGATATCGGCACTTTCTTGGCGATTAGCATCCCTATTACAAACTGATGGTTTTGTTTCAAAGTGTTTTATTGCAAATGCTATGAGTACGGGGTCTTTTACAGTCGTCTAGCTCGACTGTAGCCTTTCTTACTTGTTTAATTTCAGTCTGAGTTTAATAATTACTTTTAATATAGTCTAAATTTAAATTATATATCTATACACTACGTAATCATATAGTTAAATAATAATAAATAAATAAAATATATAAGTAAATGAATATATTAATAATAACAATATACAACAAATACACGCAAAAACATTAAAAAAACGAATTAAAATAAAATAATAGAAAAAACATAAATATAAGTAAAATATTTATTAATATTGTGTACTTTAATTTATTTATATACGCATATACATATTTGCCGTTCCTCTTAATTCCGCTTTTCGCTAAGATCGTTCGCCTACATACACGTGTGTTGTTGTTGTTTTTCATAGAGCCCAGTCCACTCCTGTTTAACTATGATCAGCCGAATATCGCTATTTGGGTGATTATCGTTGAGTAAGCAATCGTCGGTTGTAAAAAAACCACCCCCTTCCCCCCAACTTGGGGTAGTGCTATATGCTAGCTTAACTATGGTCCCCCATAAAGCATATACTGGACCGCTGTCGAATCGAGAGTGAAAATTTTGACTGATTCAGAGATCAAACTACATTAGATAAATACCTCCCCCTTCAACATTAGCAACATTCGTAGCCAATCGAGTGTCAGGCATCCAAGAGATGACACCAGAACGTATCTTGGAGACATATACTAACGTCAAGTAATCCAGCTGATTTGGCGTCGAGAGAGTGTGACGTTCATGAACTTTTACAGTCAATTAGGTTTGAAGGCCCGCCATTTCTCTGCAAGGATAAAGCTCAATGGGCTCACAATGAACACTTCGAGATTCCTATGGAGTTAAAAAAGAGTGAGTGTAAAAAGTCAGCACTCGTCTGTTTGGTTACCAGCTCGAGTTGGTTAGCTGATTTCGTGTCCCGGTTTTTGTCATGTCGCGAAATGGTTCAAAAAGTTGCGAACATGTACAGATTTGTATCCAAGTCAAACCGAGAAACACATACTGTCCAACTAGGCCCAAAGGAATAAAATTTCTCATTTTTGAAATTTCTAGAACTAGTTCAGCAAACAGAGTTCAAGGTTGAGTTCGATAGGCTCAAAAAAAAGGGTAAAGTTGTGCAACCAAGTTTGCAATCACTGACTGTCTTTATCCATAAGTCAGACGAGTTTGGACGAGGAGAATGTCGTTAATACGAGAAGAAGGCAGACTGTATCCCGCGGTTGGGCCATTCTAACGTTTGTGGGGTAGATTCTTGTGGTCCAGTAAATGTTTCGCTTCGAATTAGAGGACGAGCACCTATAAAAATGTATATTGCAGTGTTGGTTTTGTTTTGCTTCAAAGGCTGTTCACTTGAAACTTGTAGCAGACTTATCCACTAATGCCTTTCTCTGTACTTTGAACAGCTTCATCGCGCGAGGCGGCATTCCCGGCCAGCCATACTTGCAGCGGAGCGAGGATGGAGTGGAGGTTCATCCCTCCGAGAGCGCCGCACGTCGGAGAACTGTGGGAAGCAGCAGTGAAGTCGGCCAAAGCATCTGCCAAAGCGGCAGATCGGCAGCGCGTCGCTCACTAAGACCGGGGTCCGAAGTCACCTGACCGACGTGGAGGCGATATTAAACTCACAAAAATCCCAACGACAGAGAGGTGCTCACCCCAGGCCACTCCTCATCGGACAGCCGCTTCGTTCGCTGCCGCAAGTGTTCGAGGGGGCCACATGAAACAGCAAAATTTCGTGCTCTCGCAGGTGGCAGCTGTTGTCCACGCTCCGACAGCGCTTCTAGTAAGAGTGGTCGAAGGACTACGTCCGCAGTCTGCAGCAGCGTGGGAAATGGAAGGAGGCGCTCGACAACATAAGGATTGGGTATCTCGTCATGGTCCACGGCGACAACACGTTTCCCCAACGGTGGACAATTGGCCGCGTCGGGGTCGTCACCACAGGAGATGATGGGCGAATCAGGGTCGCTGACGTTAAGACGGGCATTGGACTGTTCAAGCGCCCAATTGCGAAGCTAGCCAGGTTTCCTTCAGATTGAAGGCGATCCCTTCAAGGTGGCCGGTGTTAGTTCATAAGCATATTTAGGTAGTTTAAGAAAGCATTGGATTGTTAGTATAAGAAGTCAAATGGAATTATTGAATTGTCTAGAAGTGTAAGCGAATCTCCTATATATAAGCACCGCACGTGTTTGTCAGTTCACAATAAATTGTAATGTTCAAGAACTTGCAATTTGTTTAATTTAAATTAGTCAAATTATCATTTTCGATTTTTTTGGTACCATTCACTTAATGTGTTAGTTTGGTTGCAATCGCTCAACTAAAACTTTATGTCTCCATACAAATCACGAATTTTCGGCCGATTTGTCCTATGGAAGCTCTAGGCTATAGGCACATACTGTGTGAATTTGGTCCCAATAGCTCTAGTCGTTTTCAAGTTATGATACTTTGAAAATAGTATTGTACAATTTGCGGGGGCGATGGGGGGCGTGTAAAAAATTTGAAAATAACTTGATGTGCCTGACATATAGACGCATTTTCATTTAAAATTTGGTAGCTTTAGCTCTTGCAGTTTACAAGAGCCAGGTGTTCATACGGACGGACAGACAGACGGGCAGATGGACATCACTATATCGACTCGGCTGTTGATGCTGATCAAGAAAATATACACTTTATGGGGTCGGCCACTCCTCCTTCTGTCTGTTACGCACATTTTGCTTCAGATAAGCTTACCCTTACTCTTTTATAGAGTACGGGGTCTAAAAACTAGGTGATCGAAAAGTGTCGCGACCGACACACAAAGAAAGTGTGTCATTTGGCAGACGTGTGCTCACTCATACACGCGCGCATAAAAAGTTGAGACGCGTTTAGTAGCGGGTAAAAAAATACAAAGAAAAAGGAGACCCCCAAAATGCGTACAGGGTGCCGCGGTTTGGTGTTTAGTGCGTAGTGTGTAACGGCTGCGCGTAAGCGATGATGCGAATTCGGCACTGTGGGTCTCGAGCCAGTGATTCGTGCATAAAATTAAATTTTGGTTATTGAAAAATTTTTTATTATTACCGCCACCACCACTACAACGAATCAAAATTATAGTGACATAAAAGACAAAATAAAAAAATAAAAGAGACACGTTTGCACAGTGGGTCAGAGGCAAAATTTTCTGGACAAAAAAAAAACAATAATAATAACAAAAATAAAATATAAGAGCGACGTGTGCACAGTGGGCCAGAGTCCGAATGTTCTGGAAGAAGGAAAAATAAAATAAGAGGAACTACGTCTGCGCTTAGCGCAAAAGGAGCTGCGACGGAGTGAGCCGGAGTCAGGAGAGATAAAAATAGAAAAAGCCCAAGGAGCGGAAATTTCTGGGATTCCGTGCTACCGTGGGCCGAAAACTGTTTTTATGGAAAAAAAAATAATAAAACGAGAAAAGCGACAAATCTCATAAAGTCAGAATGGAGTCAGGTGAGTCGAAGAATCCTGGGGTAGGCGTGCGCTGGGTATATTACAGGCGCAGAGAAGACCTAATGGCGATGCTTCGGGAATGCGACTTGGAGGACGGCGCCCGCGTGGAGGATTTGCGGAAGAGGGTCGTCGTGTTCATTCAAGCGGGTGGCCACTCGGCGGAGGCTCAATTTGCCAGACTTCAGGAGACGCCTCAGACAGGCGATTTGCTTGGCGGCGGTGCTAGATCGCGGCAACGGTCAGAGTCTGACCTATGCTGTGCACGCCTTTACGGGCATGGGTCGTGACAACCATCAACAGCGGATGCTGAATTCCCGCCGAAAGTCTGGGTGGAAGATGTACACGGACGCGGTAGATATGTCTCCAAGCCACCGGACTGCGCTGGTGTGCATGGAAGGCGTCAAGAACGCATTTGTCCCGTTTTCGGAGACTCCCGCTCATTAAGGGGCGTGCCAGACTCCGTCCGAAAGTAGGGGCATGCGCTAAGACGGGCAGTCGGATCCTCTCGGGCTTATTGAAACCCTGAAGCAACGAGCGAGAACTTACGGGATAGATCTCGCGTACATGCCCGGAGCCGACAGCGAGGTGTTATGGGGGAAGGCCGCTACATGGTTCCTCACGAGTGGGTTGAGTGACACACCCTGGGATGTCTTCCGGAGAGAATCTTTGGAATTCTTTTTGCATCCGCGGTACTTCGAGCGTCTGGAGGACCAGATTAGGTCCCGTCGCCATCGACGCGGAGAGAAATGCAAGGACT